>BPTQ01000008.1:158757710-158846780 GCA_019973895.1 Chrysanthemum seticuspe | reverse complement strand
GTTTCATACTTTCTAAGCAAACACACAAATAAATTAGCCGGACATGGAGAACATGCAAGCATACACACAAATAATCAAAGACATAATTGAATTAATGAAGTAAAGACTTATCTTGATGTAAGATAGGGTTTAAAACCCTAAAATACTGTACAAGACACCTTAGGTTCGGTTTTAGGTTTTTACTCCAAAAGACTCTCCCCAAAACTGAAAAATTCGGATTCTATATATAAGATTACATATGCGACGGCGTCACCTTATGTTTCGTGACGCCGTCGTGTCGCCGTCATTAGGGTTTCGTCTTGGACACGTTAACCTTGCGACGGCGTCACCTTATGTCCGTGACGCCGTCCTCTTCAGCTTCTGACGTCGTCTGGATTGCATCTAGGCCGTCTGAGTAGCGACGGCCTACTTTTTTACAACTGGACGTCGTCGCTTGAAAATACGAGTTTTGGGTTCTGGACCGTCACAACAAATTTGGGACGGCGTCGCAATTAGCACCTGACGCCGTCGCCTTCTAATTTCAGCAGCTGTGAGTGTCTCGATTTTGACTTTGGCCATTTTCTTCATATATTCGCGCCTTTTCGTCCAAATAAGTGCCATTCCAGCATTTTGCCTTCAAGAGACCTAAAAAGTGAAAAGGAATGATATTAAGCAATAACGGATACAAAAGTGATCAAATAAGGACTTAAACGACCCCTCAAAATGGTACCTTTTAAAACCTTATCAATATATATATATATATGTATATATATATATATATATATATATATATATATATATATATAGAATCCGGATCGATTGAGAAGGTTTTTATTTTGAGAAGATTGAGAAAGTTTTCAAAAACGATAGATTTTTAACTTTGATTCATGTTTTTCAAGCGTGGAACTCATTTTAATGTGATTAAACTTCAAAATGTGTAAAAAAAAATTGAATCAACGTTAAAAATCTCTCGATTTTGCAATATATGTAGAATACTGAATCATCTGTACAAATTTAATGAATCATGATCATAACTCGATTTTAACAATGATTTGTGAATCAAATTTGTGATTTATAGATTCGATTCAGCATAAAATTATGTTTACTTGTGAATCAAATCAAAAACATGAATCAATTTGCTCAAACGAATATTTCTCAATCTTCTCAAAATAAAAACCTTCTCAATGGAACCGGAGCCTATATATATATATATATATATATATATATATATATATATATATATATATATAGGGTAGAGATACAATGAAAAGTTTCTTATAATGAGAAGGGTAGGAAGGAATGTGGAGGTGACATGTGTCACTTTGCCACAACATCATGCCACGTCATATGACACATGTCACCACCCCCCACCCCCCCCCCCCCCACCCGACAAAAAAAAAATCCCACCAAAAATTTTTTTTTTTTTTTTGGGTAAAAAAGGTTTTTTTTCCCGCCAAATTTGTTTTACAGCATCACTGTTATAAAAGTTACTACATCACAAGCAGTAGATTCCTTCAAACTAACAGCAGTTTCAAATGTACTAGCAGCAGATGCACCAAAGTTACTGCATCACAATTATTATTGTGATGCAGTAACTTTATAACTAGCAGCAGATCCAGCAGCAGTTTCAAGTGTACTAGCAGCAGATGCACCAAAGTTACTGCATCACAATTATTATTGTGATGCAGTAACTTTATAACTGTTATGTAGTACTAATTTTTGGCGGGAAAAAAAATTTTGTCCAAAAATTTTTTTTTGCGGGAAAAAAATTTCTCACGGGGGGGTGGGGGTGGGGGTGGTGATGTGGCAGTAGGTGACACATGTCACCACCACAATCCTTCCTAGACTTTTCATTATAAAGACCCTTCTCATTGTATCTTATCTCTCTCTCTCTCTCTCTCTCTCTCTCTCTCTCTCTCTATATATATATATATATATATATATATATATATATATATGTATATATACATATATATATATATATATACATATATATATATATACATATATATATATATGTATATGTGTGTATATATACATATATATATATATATATATACATATATATATATATACATATATATATATATGTATATGTGTGTATATATATACATATATATATATATATATATATATATATATATATATATATATATACATATATATGTATATATATATATGTATATATATATATATATATGTATATGTATATATATATTTATATATATATATGTATATGTGTGTGTATATATATATATATATATATATATATATATATATATATATATATATATATATATATATATATGTAAGTTCTCAAACTTTTTTATGAAAGTTTTGGGTGAAAAATGTCAAGTGTTAAATTTAAGGGGTTGAAGTGTAAAACATGATATAAGATTTCAAAACTTATAAAAGTTTTTAGAAAATGATAAATGATTTAAATTTGAGGGTTGAAAATGTAACAATTTATATAAGTTATAAAAAATTTACAAATTCTTATAGAAAAATGACAAGTTATTCAAAGTTGAGGGGTTGAAAATGTGATAACAATTAATAAAATTTATTTATAAAAGTCATTAGGACAAAATGATAAATGACTCAAAGTTGGGGGGCTGATAGTGATAATATTAATATAAGTTCAACCTTATAAAAGTTCTTTAATAAAAATGGTAAATGATTCGAATAGGAAAGGATGGAATTGGCAAACGGGTAACTGCCACAGCCCAGATTCGAACTCAAGACCTCAAGAATAACACACACGCCCCTCCCAACTGAGACAAGGGTGTTGCTTGGTTAAGTTATGCACTTAACTATATTTAAAAGGTTCGAGACTGTTTCATTTTTGTTAAAATTTCATGCTCATCTTTTATATAATAAAACAAAACCCCTAGTGGGAATTTTTCATTTTAAAAAATCAATTCATACCTTAGTTGGTAATATTTTTTTAATTATTGTTTATTAATTTTAACTATTTTCAATTAAAAAGACTAAATATTTCCTTATTTGCCAATAATGAATACAAATTCGTTTTTTCAAAAAAATTGTGTATAAAAGTATATGTGTCAAAAATTTAATAAAAGAAACTTTGAAAAAAGCGGAGGCAATCCACAAAGAACCTAGGGGTCCAAACGAAAATTTGAACAAACAAAACCACACAACAATTCAGAGCCACACCTCCACTAATTTTCTTTTAAACCGACTCTTCAAACTCGAACCCTAAATTAAAAAATCTGTCGATTTAAGAATAGATTGAACCAAAATATGTTTCAATTTAAATGTTGTTCCAGTGATTTTGAAGATAGTTTTTATAATTATTTATGCAAGAACAAAAACTCATGGCTTAAAGGTATGCTTTTTAATATCTAATTTTTTGATTTTGTTTAATATTGATATAGGGCTTTCAGTGTTGTTAAGATAAATTTGATAATTTATTCATGGAAGAAAAATTTGTTAAAGGTATGATTTCTAATGTGTAATTGGTTGTTTTTATTTGAAATTGATATAGGGATTTTAATTATATGTTAAAAGGGTTTGTATTTTTGTTGTTAATTTAGATGACTGTTATATGTTTGAATGTAATGTTGGTATAGATAACCTCATGTTAACTCACTTGTCTGAAAATATTTGAAAACGTTGTTACCTTTATGATTGTTTTGTGTACAAAGTTTTGACTTTTATTGTTTTTGTTTATTTGCTTTGGTTACAACTTTGGTTGCAAGTTAAAGTTTAGTACGTTATTGAATCTTTAGATGAACAATACCAATCATAGGAGCTTAGAGGCATATGGTTGTTTACGAAGGGCCAGTTCCAAAATTGTATGCATTTGGATTACATAAAAGGACTCTGAACCCATATGGACCATTTTTCTTTTAGCTAATGTTTGTTAATTCCATTCGACTCATTTTTCATTTAGCTATTGTTTGTAGTTTTACCCATCTGACCCATAAGTGATACATGTAGTTAATGATTTAAGTAGTGCATAGTAAGTACTTTATTTACAAATAGTATCATATCTAGAAATATGAATATATAACCACTTAAACACATACATGAAGCTATATAACCTTTGCTTTGTTCAAATTTATCATCGTTAATTATATTTCTATATGTAATTGTGTTTGGAAAAGCATTATACAAAAGTTATTATATATGTAGCATATTTGCGGAGGCTGTCCAAACACCCTATAAGAATTAATTCGCATCAAATGTCACTGTAGTTCTTTATTAAAGAGTTTGTGAAGATAGTTGAATGTATTTTTCATGAAAGAATAAAAGAGATAGCCATTGATATAAAATAAATAGACATGGAACATTATTAGTTACAACGGATTCAATAAAGCTTCAATTTAACCTGTTTTATGGTTTTTTTTTCTTTACTGGGCTTGAAATTTATTTCTTGATCTAATAGGGTTTCAATAAATAGCAGCAGCTGTATTGAATTTTATTAATTTGTAAAAATTGGTTTTTCTTTGAAAATACCAGTAGGCTAGCTGTTTAGTAATTTGTGAAGATGGATTAGAAGAAACGTAGCCAAATACTCTATGTGCAAAATACAGAATTGTTCCCTAGAACAATAAATAAATTCCATGTATTTGCAGGCTCCAATTGGTTAGTTTTTGTTTGTTCTAATTTGTAGATTTTTTTAATCGCAAAATCACATTGAATGGATGTTTAAGAAATTCGTATGTTCGCTACAAGGGCCAGCTAGGTAACTTTTACATTCTGGTGAGTTTTGATTTGTAAATATTGGCTTGGGACATCGTAGTTGCATCTTTTATGGTTAGCCTATATTTCCAATGGTGTAGCATGACATATAAGTTTCAATCCTCTTCAGGATTCCAGTAGAATTGTCGGTGGAGATGCCAACTTGAAAAGTATTTATATTAGGGGGGCCGATATACACTACGCTGATTTTTTTGTATTAAAAATATGAGTAAAACCATTTATTAAAGGGTAAAAAATGTACATAGTGTAAAAAAATTGGGGGGGGCATAACCCCTTCGGTCCGGTCTAAGTTCCGTCCCTGTCTACATGTTGCTTTCCTTTTCAAGTCATGATGCATCAAAAGAGTGCGTTTGGTACTAACTACACATGTGCTTTTATTGTACATCTTTTACTGCCAAAAGAATTACAACATTGGTGTCGTAAGAGTTCAGACCTACTGATCCAGAAGTTTACGAACCGGGTTATTTTCATGCATTTTTGTGTTTACAATTCTACCACCTTATTTAAAGAATAATCCATTTAAAATGCTATATTAGATCTTAAAATTTAAATTATATCACTATGTAGATTACCATGACATGTTTCAGGTAAAGGAATTGAAAGAGTAGGGTCAGGAGTGTTCATAAGATTAAGGAAGGTATGTTTACCTGTATCCAACTCTGATACTTCATATGAGGGTGTTTGGGATTGCATTTTCAGGTAAGTTATTTTCATGTTTATGAAATAGAGAAATCAAATGATAGTGGTTTTCAAACTTTCTAATAAATGATTATGTGCAGGTTTTACAAACCTCTCAAATAGTTAGACAACCAACAATGAACTCGATTTCAAGATTTTGAAAGTTTGCATATATAGTCAATTGGTACTATTAGCTTTGAAAGTTGGCAAAGGTTTAATTTAGTTTCTTTTTCCTATTTATCATTTTGAACATGAAGAAATAAGATTAAATGATATATGACCATATGTTTATTTCTTCAGGACTCCATGCTATGAAACTATGGTTCCAGATGGTTTTCTTCCTTATGGTTTGATATGCAAGATACAAGGGTTCATGCCAAGAACTAAAGTAGCAAATTTGATTGAGATCGAGAAAGGTAAATTTTACATGTCACCAATACATCTTATCTTGATAATATTAATTACACATAATTGAAAACAAGTTATTAATGAACTGCACAACAACAATATGTATCTTTATATTTAGTAGTTGGGGTACTTTCTTGATATGGAAAAAGTACTATTTAAAAAGTAAGTTTAGATAATAATGAAGTTTACGTTTTTTTTACAGAATCAAGATAATCATGAACATATGACATATTCTCCAAAACATCGATAACTACAGTCAACAACAATGGTAATGGTTTTCATTTTATTCTAAGTTAATGAATATCATTTTTTAAGAGGGTTCAAAGATTGTTGTTTGCGATTTTGATTAGGGTCTTATAAATTAGTTTAGGCTGTCATTAATAATAACGCGTTACGTTCAATTACTATTTTAATTAAAGTGGACTTGAAGGTAAATATTGTTGTTACACTAATTGCAATACATCAATTGTCCCCTACATAATTCAGAAGGCATATTGGTAAGATTCATTTCTTATAACTAAACTAGCTTCATGACCCGCCCAATGGGCGGGTTCGCTTCATTATATTACTTGACGAAGTTTAATTGAACGTAAATAAATAATAATAACAGAAATATTTGTTAGGATACCACTGTAAAAATCTTTAGTTAAGAGGTCTTACTGGTTCTTATCTTTGATGATCATATAAAAAAATTGCATGAGTTTATAAAAAAATAAATGAATAAATATATTAGCAAGGGTAGTTTGAAAGGAAATATTTTACCAATTTACATTGAAATAACATCGTGTGCTAACAAAGAGTACAACAATGTCATCAAATCTGCAACAATAGAGATCACATAACTTAACATAATCAAATTCTCCGCAATATAGAGAGAATTACAAAGTAAACTTACCAATGGAGTCACATTCACAATATCACAAAGTAAGGTCAACATGTGATAGCTACTTCACTCATGAGGAGTAAATCTAATCAACTGTGTTTGTATAAATAAGTGTTTGCTGACCCAATATACATTACAAAGTAGATTATCTTTCATAGGAATATTATATTAAAACAATTAAGTTTATTGTTTGCATAATGTATAATTTATGTACAGCAAACAAAACGGAAAAATCCAACAGCAAACATAGTTCTCCACCCCGAAAAATATATAGATATAAACAAACATGAAAGAGATGCATGCATTTACCATAAACACTTCTTAAATGTGGAACCATCGAGGCCGAGTTTGCAGCTAAGGGTAATCCAACTACCAAATATGTGAGGATTCCTAAACAAATAAAAACTGGTTTAATAGATCCAAGTGTGCCTTGAATTTTCAGTTACTAAAAATGTGAAGCTAAACCGAAACAAAAAACCAAAAACTTTTACGGCTGGGTACAACCAAACCAAAACTCGATTCAAGTAGCCTAAAAATCATTATGGTTTGTTAGTTCTTGTAATGGAATCCAAACTTCATAAGCTGGACATAAAAGGTATAACTAAGACTGTCAAAATTTAACCACTCATAGCTCTATCTCAGATATTAAATGAACTATGTTCATCATTCGTTTTACCTTGCACATTGACAGATTGGTGCAACTTGTAGTTAGTTATAGAGGAATCTGCTTCAGCCATACGAAAAACTACTCCATCCCCTTCACAAGCTGCAATATGCAAAGCACACAAAATTCATAGTCAAGCTTGAGAAGCAATATGAGCATAAATCATCTTAAAATATATATTACCACCTACATATAAACAAAAGGGCCTAATCTCGAAACTTGTTTTTTGGAAGCTCTAATAAAAATATTCAACAAACTTATTTTCGAAACTTATTTACTGCATTCTAAGAAGTCAAGTATTCATCTTAGCCCAGGTAAAACCTAAAGTGACCAAGATAGTTAATCTACTTGAAGCAAATAAAAGTAAATATGATTTAGAAAGATTATACAATACCTTTTTTAACTTGAGATTGATCACGTAGATCCATAGATACGCACAGTGCACGACCTATTCGTAAAGCTTGACCAAGGCTTCCCTCTCCTCATAGGTTTTGAGCTTCATATGAGCACTCCTAAAACCTAAAGTGTGTCACAGAAGTAACATCCTTCTCAAACTTGATTAACTGTGAGTAACATCTTTTCTTTTCATAATTTTAAATATTAAGCTATCCAAATCACTCGATAAAAAGTTAATCATTACAACAAAAGTCTCACATGTTGAACTATGTGTCGCCTTGCTATTCTGACGCCCAAATAGAAGATTGGTTGATCATAGTGATTGTGAACTATCCATAAATATTACATTGTTTAGATAACTAACCTTGTAGCTCGCAGGGTAAAATTTTTGCATAGGAATAAAACCTTATAAAGTGAATATTCTCGCTCCATCATCTGCAAACTCAACTTTTATACTTAATCTTCTCCCATAGGATGTCGTCTAGCATGCCCATTTTATCATTAGCCAGAACAAATAACGTCGGATAAAAGTGTGTCACAGAAGTGTCCATCAAAAGAGTAGAAACATGCGGTGTGAGGAAAGATATATTTAATGAAAAAATTATATATGTCTTAAGCCCACTCATCATCCAACCACATTTTATCTAATACTTCAAGACTGAAAATAATTAGCTCTTTCAATATTGAACTAAAGAATTACCTTAATTGTCAGATATAATGACATTACACGATCATCTGAATTCCAAGACCGCCTAATATCATCTTTAGGTTCATGCAATCGAATAATATAATCTTGCTGGCTTACAGTCTTATATCCTCCTTCAGTCAACTTTTGAGATTCATTCAGTTCATCTACCTATTTATTTGCTTGCAGTTCTCCGATTACCTTCTTGCCTTTTAGAGTCTTGCTCGATAACTGTGGTGAAAAATAAAAGTTTGAAAAATTCACATATGCTTAAGCACTGTAGTTACCAAGATGTTTAAGGAGATTTACTGCAGAAATTGATATCATTTTTGGGACTGAAAATCTTTGCATTGATAAAACGCAAAAAAATCATACCTAACATAATTCTGGCATATATAATTATGTGAAGTGGCTTGCAAAATTAGCTTTTGAACTGGTCCCGATAAACCATGATCCACCTCACGTACATCTCTAGATAATCAGATAAGAACAACAACAAAAAACTCAAATTATGAGCTATTCCCAAATAATCAGATAAGAACAACAACAAAAAACTAATTGTAAATGTGATAAACCATGATCCACCTCACGCACATCTCTAGATAATCATATAAGAACAACAACAAAAAACTCAAATTATGGTCAGTCCGATCCGAGCAGTAAGCAACAGTTGCAAGAGTTAAACATAGAATAATCGTGCCTCATCTTCTGCATTTAGCACTTGATTATGCGCCTGTGATTTCTTAGAAATAAAAAAACAAAGAATTCAAATTTGCTATCACATTACCAGGAGCAAAAAGAAGATTTTTATTAGAAAAAAAGAGCATATGCAAATAGGCCTTAAGCGATGTACTGAATGTCAAACGGCAACGTTGGATCATTTCCTGTCATATATCATCGCCTGCACCTGGTCCAAAACGAAATCTTTCACTAAATCTTGTGATTGCATTATGGAATACAACAACAGTGTATCTATGAAATTAGTAGTTAGCACTTAGCAGCATTAACATAGACAATAGTTATACACATTTTAGATGCTTGAAATAGATCTTGAATCGATTACCTTTTTCAGGAAACCCAACAATATGTCTGTTGCAATGGATCTCTTATGAGCTTCATCTATCCTAATCACACTGTAAAACAACATATTGAGGTCAAGAACACATTTGTTAAATACAAAAATACCAAAGTAACAAAAATAGAGGTCGCTAGAATGAAAAACAAAAGCATTATAACTACATGTAAAATTAACAATAAAAATCCATAAATGTTTACAAAACTAATCCTCAATTGATCATACACAAAAAATGTTGGGCTAACCTAATCTGATTCAGTCGGACCAGAAATTAAAATAAGAATTACCATAACATATGTTAATTAAAAAGATACCTCCGATCAGCAGATGATAGTACCAGATCTTTGTGCGTGTTTTTTTGAATCCTATTAATTAGGGATAAATTTAGGGTTTTTGAATGATGATTATGTTTTGATAAGATCTTTGGCGCTGATTTGATGATGATTATGTTTTGATAAGATTTTTGGAATGTGCGATTGTTAAGGGGCGGTTATGAAGAACATTTGACTGGGCATTGAATTTTTAGTTCAAAAGCTGCATATATGATTACTCACTGAACTATATTAGTTTGGAAGTAGAAGAAAATACACAAATATGTGGATTGCCTCAGTGGTTGAGGCGTGAGGCTGTGAATGTTGAGACCCATGTTCGAATCCTGGCTGCTACTAATTTTTTTATAATGTAACCGGATGTAGTGCCATGGTGGCATTTCCACCTCATCATAGAGGCGCCATGTCAACATTAAAATGCCTAGTAAGCATTAGTGATGTGGCATGTGTAGTCTCATATATATGTATAGATATTAAAAATGATTAGCTTAACTTTTTCAATTAAACTGCAAATAACATAAGATGGTCAACGCATCAATTTGGATGACGAGATTGATGAAAACTGGGATGCAATCTCCGATTAAAGAAATAACTCCCTCTCTAACTCTATCAAGTGTTGCAAACCTAAGGTATACCTTATTATCACTACTCAGTACTTACCAAACATCAACATGGAAATTACTTGCTAAAAATAGGCAGGAACAGAAAAAAAAAACAACTTGCTTGATACAAGGATCCAAGTTTGTATCTTTTACAATGCAAGGACTCAGACGGTGCACATTGCAGTAGATTTTTCTCTCATTAGCATTAGCGTTGGAGAAGATGGTTAAGCATAGGGCTCAATTGAAGAAGCAACAAAAGCGCGGTGTTGACTTCAAAGTAAGTTTTGCTTTTATTTTCCAATCTAATAAGGAGTTTCTATTGAGTTTTTCTTTTTCTTTTTTTTTTTTTAGAAAATAAAGCGAATAATTGGGAGGAAATTACCCCCCACCAAAGAATATTGCCAAATAAATACGAAGTGCAACAGCCGATATGATAATCGATCTTTTATCATTTGATCTTGATGCACATTCTCAAATTTGATATGCCAGTGGTAATATATGCGATTTCGAAGTATTTTTTGCACAACATATCATTACTTGCTGACATAAAAAGTAATTTTTGTTATTAATATATAGAACTAAAATGGGTATGAAACATGAATCGTTGGCTAAGTGGTTGAAGGGTATGTTTATTTTTGAGCCTGTGACGAGGAGTGGTAATGTAGATCCTTTTGTAGACGGGTCTCTTATGGAAAAGGTTCTTGAAAGATGAAGTTTGCATATGAGAAATATGCAATGAGCTTGGGAGGTACATTCTAACTACATATAATGTGCTATTTAATTTTGTGTTTTCAAGTTATGTCATACTCTTAGTGCTAAAGTTAGTGATAGGACGAGGGTGTGTGGGTAAGCTAATTTAGAAAGTCTATGAGGTCCATTAATATGTTGGTGTTTCCTAGAACAGAATTGTTATTGAAACCATTAATTTAGCAAGGCACACCGGAAACTAAGGTTACTTCAGAGACAGGTCTACCATTAGATGAAAAAACAGTTTTTTCATATTTTTTCCATAGAGGTGATAAGATAGGTCGGTTGGTTAGTAGGCGGTTAATAGTAGACAACACATCTTACTTCATATACAAAAAAATTTGCCTGTTCCCAATTTTGTGAAAAGATTAAGATTTGTTGTTTCTGAACTCTAAAGTAAAGCAAGCTGCCAGCAAATCACCTCCCACAAGTACTAAGGGAAAGCGGGTTGGTTTCGTACTGGGAAAAACACGTTCAAGCTAGGTTGGTTTGAATGCAAACATTATCTTAGTCTTGGTATGAAAGGATTTAAGAGGTCAAATGCATTAAATATATAATGTGGACGACTTTCAACCCATTTGACATGTTTTCTTTTCGCTGAAAAAGTTATTAGACCCAGTTGAGAGAAAACATTGTATTTTTACCTGCTAATATATCTATTGCACTAAATATGCAGCCTGAGACTACTATCAGTTTTCGAACCTATTGACCCTTGAGGAATAAGCTTTAAGACAGAAAGTAAGAGCGTGAGTCGAGAAAGAAATTGCTCCAATAATGACCAAGATACTTCCATAACTCTTCACGGGTCCGAATGGGCCATTCTTAATTTTGTGTCGGGTTAGGTTGGCCGAAAATATGATGTTTAGTTTTGCGATTGATGTAGTACTCGGAGAAGGCACAATTTCCGTTCAGATTGTACCAAAGCTAGGTTATATGAATATTGTTGGTGGAACTATTAAGGTATTTTTTACATATATTTAACAGTTTGAATTTTAATGTGTCAAGTTATTATAGATAGATATCGGAGGTCGTTGCTTAAACAAAGTAACTTTTTTCCAGGCCTACGGGTGCCCTGGTCTATCTGTGACTGCAAATGCGTTAGTACGGCAGAAATAACCAGAGTTGAAGCAAGCTATACTTCAGGTTTATAAACCAGAGACCATTACATGGAAATGTCACATGTGCACAGTTTTTGTTAGCTTAGGAACGACTGCTGCAAGTGCACTTATGTATTAAACTCTCCTGCTACGCACTTATCAAAACTTTCCTGCTAACCAAATTGCACAAAGTTAGAACCAATGGTAACGTGGCAAAGCGCAAGTAACAATTGTACTTATGTATTCAATTGTGCTCTGATTGGTGCAAAACCGTCAAGTTTTCTCACGCAGGCTAGCCACTTGTGAATGACCAGCCGTAAGAAACTTAAAACAGTTCAGACACCAATGCAATGAAGTCCAGGAGAGTATAGTGTTTCCCCAGGTCGTTAAGTCCCAACGAGCTGTGCGAGAATAGTCAAACGTAAAGTGATCGAGAGGATTTGAACGGGAAAGGATTGTGGTTGATCTATACCTAAAAAGAAAGCCCATAAACTACAGGGGCTTAAATGCAAATTAAAGAAAGTTAAAAAAGATAAAAACTATTAAATAAACGCTATCACTATATTTAAAATGATGTTTTTGTTTTTATGTTTTTATGAAACTTAATTTAAAAACTACGCGACGTGCAAATAAAAAAAATGAAACTTATACAATATAAATCCTAAAAATATGAAAAATACATTTTTACAATCCTAATGATAAAAGAAAATATTTAGAAAAAGAAAATTATTTTTATAACTAATTATCTAATTATTATTAATTAAAAACTATTTTTAACTATTAAATAATGGCCTAAAATACAAGAAATTAGGAAATAAAGCTAGAAAAATAAAACTAAGACTTAGAAAAATCTAAAATATCAAAATAGAATTTTCAAAACTATTTTTGTATTTTTCTGATTATTTTTGGATTTTCTAGGAATTAAAAACTATTTAAAACTAATTAAATTACTAAAAAATACAAATTAAACTATGAAAAATCTAGAAAAATATTTTTTTGTCTTTTTATATTTATCTTAACTTAATAAAAATGAAAAATTATTTTTTTGAACTTTTTCTGATTTAATTGTATTAAAAGCTATTTAAAATTACCTAAAAACTGTTTTTAATTAAGAAAAATAGCAAACAGTGTTGGAAAATTATGAAAATTTCAGGAAAACTCTAAAATTATATTAGGAAACTAGGAAAAATAGAAAAACATGTGGTTGTTTGGAGGAAAATGAAACTGATGTGTCAAGTGCTTAAGAATAAGCACTTTTAATAAGCAAATGGAGTCCAAAAGCCACCAACCCAAAACATAAGCTTAAATAAGCTAAAGGAACCAAATTTCAACAGAGAACAACTATCTATAACCTCTGGATTGAAAAATTAGACAGATTAGGTGTTTTGAGTTAATGTGCTAAAACAGGTTTTGGTGCTTCTTTGGGAATTAAGCACAAGCTTCCTATTAAGCTGAAAGTGGAAAACAGAAGCTGGAACCTGACTTAGACCTGGTTGAGTACCTATAAACCAAAAATGAGCCAAAGATGAGCTCTAATGAGCTTGTTACAAGGGCTGCAAGACCCTGTGCAGACTCAGTGTTCACTGAGTCAGTGCACAGGGCACTTTGAGCCCTTTTGACAAGCTCATTTGAAGCTTATAAAAAATTTGCAAAATTTTACTAAAATGGTGACAAGAAAATAGACCAGCTTAAGCTTAAAAACCCAAAGTTTCACTTAGATTGAGCCAGAAATCAATCCACTAAAAATCATCCTAGTTTGGGTGAAAACTGAATTTTCAATTTGACTTTTGATAACAGTTTTGTAACTTTGACTTTTATGAGATTTGATTCCAATGTTTGAACTGAAAATGATGTTTTATGATAAAGCAAAGCTGATGCAACCTTTGTCTATGAATTCTAGACATAAAACAAGTGTTGGCTTATTTAAAAATCCAACAGTGGGGAATAAAAGACAGATGAAGAGCAAATTTGACTTTTGATGTTATAAGGTGCAAGTTATTGACAGAAATGAGTGCATATGAGTTAAACAAACCTAGAGCAACAATAATCTACCACTACACTAACCTATATCACAGATAAAACAACAATTCCAAACACACCTACTATGACTGTTTTGTAATAAAAAATTGAGCTAACCATCTCTTAAGCTAAAGCAGACACTTAATATGAATTAAACCAAACTAATAACAACTAATCAAACAGGATTTAACTATTTATAACTTCAAATACAATTACACACAAAACATGCAAACTGACTTGGAAATTGGAAATGAAAAATCTCACTCACCACTGTCCAAATAGTTGCAGGCTAAAACCAGACCCAAGATCACTACACTAAGCCCTTTCCAACCCAAATCCAATCACTGCATCACCCAAATACCAATTCAATACCCATCTTGCTTGTACAGTTGACTTTTATTGACCATGATCCAAAATTGCATGAAACTTGATTGCAAGCTTACAGGAAGCTATAAGAAGCTTTATTAAGCTTATTTTAGCTTAAAATTAAGCTGCTTAATACTTGAACATAAGAGTGTGAAAATGAGATTTGCCACAGTAGACTTGGAAACATGAAATGCTAAGACAATGTGAATTACCACTTGAAAACAGTTTTAATATACTTAAACAACTTAATTGGATACAATGGAACCAAAAATTACAGTTTAAAACTAATTTAAAGACATAAAATTAAAATACGACATACAAAGGAAATTAAAACTAAAACTACTGGCCCTTTCTTGTTTCTTCTTCCTTCTTTTATACCCAACTGGCTTACTCTCTCTCTTCTGAGCACATCCCATCAAAATTTGTAGCCATTGGATTACTTTAGGTGCATTTTGGCTATTTCATGGTTTTGGCGGGAAAAGGTGTTATTTGACCACAGGGCTCTGAATTTGCAGGTAGGGGGGTGGAGGTAGGTGTAATGATTATGGAGGAGGGGGAAAGATAAGGTGAGGCAGGGATAAGGTGAAGGTGATGGGAGAGGGTTACAGGCATTTGGTCCAGTGGGGAAGAAGGTGGGCGGGTAAAGAGCAGTTTGACTGGTTTTGTTGACCAGGGGTCCAAAAGGGTGTGAAAGGGGGTCAAGGCAGGGGTCCAAAGGAGTTTTGACAAGGCTAGTTTAGGCTAAAATGACAAGGACTATTCTTGCAAATCTGAATTCTTGAAGGACCAAACTGCCAATACTCCAAAGTTACCATAAGGACTGAATTTGACAAACTTTAATAGTGCAAGGACTATTTTTGACATTTTCAAATTTTCAAAGGACCAAACTTGACAATTTTGAAAGTTCAGGGACCTAAGTTGTAAATTTGTAATTTTAAGTTTCAAGGACCAATTTTGACAACTTAGGAATCCCTAGGGACTCAAAATGATATTTTTCTTTATTTAGATTTACCAGGGACTGTTTTTGACAACTTTTGAAACTTGGGGGACTAAAACTGCCAATTATGCAAATTTGATACGTTTTTCACCAGATTTTGATATTTTTGCATTTAAAACACATAAAACGCTTATTTGTGATATTTTTATCATTTTGATGCATTTCTGAGTGTTTTCAGATGTTTTTGCAGTCTAATTTGTACAAAAATGATGAGTATTTAGACACTCATCATGCTCCCTATGAAAATCGTTGTATCTTTGACGAAGTTGGACATAATCATGTTAAAAGAAAATTCAGGTAGCTTTTTATAAGTTATGTAAGATCATAAAATAGTTATGGTCGACACCAATATTTTCAAAATTGGGATAAATTTCTTAGATAAGATGTTTGACTTTTGAGTCAAAATATTGAGTTTGATCAAATTCAGTGTTAATAGATTTGATTCTGGATATTAATTCCCCATATATTAGAAATCATAATAAAAAAAAACAAAAATTAAATCATTTTTTTAAGAAATGAAAATACTTTATTTAAAAAAATTAGATAAAACCCCGTGCGTGCACGGGCATTATAACTAGTTACATGCTGAAACAATTTACATGCATGCATTTGAGTTTCTTATTTCCATTTCCAAAACTGAGTTTGGCCAACTCTCTTCAAATAAGCAATACTAGTTTATGTATAAGTCAATAGTTAACGCAAAGGTGGCCAGAATAAGCTCACAAATGTCGCGCGACTTATGTGAGTTTTTACAACTAAAAACTTCAAATGTGACCAAATAACTTACTGATTTTCGTGTGGAGTTTTTTGAAAGCTTGTTTAAGTCGCGATAAGCACTTTTTGTAGGATAGCTTATTAATAAGCTAAGTGTCGTGGGTTGGGCCTTATGGCCCGTTATATGTTCGAGTTAGGTGTAGATTAAGCCTGACGAGGAAATAAGCTCATAAAAAAACCATACTAAGCTATAATAAACAAAAGTTATACGATTATCCACTTGTCCATTGAGCCAAAACTTAATTAAATGTTTTGTATAGCTTACTTTGATTTCGTATGGGTCGAGGGAAGTAAACAAAAATATAAGTTCAAGCTTATAAGCCTTGTTAGTGTTAAACAAATACCACACAAGTTTAAAACAACAAACTATTTAACATACTAGTATGTATGTCGTGTGTATGCAATTTCCAAAGACACCACTTTTAGTTTTTAAAACTCTAGTATAATAACATGTTTTTAACAAATACTTATGTGAGCACACTAAACAAAACAAGTTACAAGAGTAGTAAGTTGGGTACTTACAGTGGGGGTTTGTGAATGAGGGTGTGAGTGTCGAACAAGAAGAAAGGAGACCCAAGACTTATAATCCACAAACCGAAATATAACCCAACTCCAAGCTATCACCAATTTATCCAAGAATTTACTATGCTTCGAACCTTTGTAAGCACTAGTATTTCTGTTGGTTTGTGGAAGTTGTAAACACGACAAAACGCTAAGAGTGTGTGAGCCGATGGGGGCACACACGATAAACACGAGTATACGTGTCGAACGTAAATATAATCTTGAATTACATACCCGATATGCATGCTACTTGACCCGATCAATTTGGACGACCCATGGGCTTATTTGAGTTTACAGTTGGGTCGAGATGGAGGTGCCTTGGTCCCTAGACTCCTACGAATGATTGGGTGCAAGGGCAGTGGGTTTGCTTGGGCTTTAAGCTTGTCGACCAAGCAAAAGACCCAAGCTGGGGCAGTTTGGTTTTGTATATATACAAACACACCTTTTTGCAAACTCACGACATATCATAATCTATCCATAATCTCTAACCAGTCCAATTGCTTTCCTGCTTAAAAACTTTAGTCGACTTGTATCAAGTCTTGTAAGGTTTCTTTGGTTTTCTTCGTCCCTAAACTTGAAATTTATTCAAGCGTTTAGGTGGAGATTCATTGGAGGTTACATGTTCCTGTTTTCCCAGTTGAATCGTAGCAGCATGGAATGGGTTTCAGTTTCTGGTTGTGGTCTATTCCTCGGACAGAAAGCTGCAAGATATCGGACATCCTTTGTCCGATATCGGGTGTATGTTGAAAACATTTTATCAACTGTTTGGTTCTCGAATAATGATAACAAGCTGGTTCCTTGTGTAGTTTTCTTATTCGAATAATTCAAAGTGGTCAACTTGTTGATTGATTAATACGTTCTCGACTAGCCATTAATCGAACGTATACGTGATCGGGTTTGTGTGTGATACTCATTGAGGTATCTATCTTTGATTCTCGGGTTTTGTATTGGTTTCTTGTTCGTTACTAAAGTCCAATTGCCAAGCAAAGTTATGTTTTCTTTTATCCCTTTTATTAATTAATTGTTATATTAATTAATTGTTTATTAATTAGGTGTTTAACCTAATTGTGATTACTAGATCCTTATCCGCTGCGTACTCGTAGAGGTTAATGGTTAACTTAGTTCTAAAATCCCTACAGTGGCATCACGAGCCATCTCGTTTTTGCGATTATGGTTACATGTTTCTTATTAATAAACATGTTTAAAATGTTGCATGAAACCTAATTTAGTTATTCGTTTTATTTTGCTTTGACAACTATATGCAATACTTGTCAAATTTTTAATAAAAAATAACTAGTCACACACAAATTAAATTATATTGATAATTAGAATTAATTTGTTAATTTAAATTACATGTTAATTAGAATTACTTTGCTAATTGGGATTAACTTGTTAATTAGAATTACTTTGTTAATTGGAATTAAATTGTTAGTTAGAATTACATGTTAATTAGAATTACTTGCTAATTAGAATTAAATGTTAATTAGAATTAATTAATTGTTAATTAGAATTATTATGATAATTAGAATTACATATTGTTTATTAAAATACATAAAATTGCGTAATTACTTGTTAATTAAGATTGCCATGCGTTTTTATGTGTTTTCCGGCCACAAGATCCACTCAATTGCTTTTGCGATGTATGGGGCGATCTAGGTATTGTATCCTAGTGACAGTCTTATGGTTCTCCGTTAGGGGAAGACTCGCAAGAGAACTCGGAACAATATGTGGTTATATATTGATGTTTATGTTTATATTTATGTGATTCCTATATGTGCATTATTACTTGCTTTGACACCTAATTGTATGCAATATGGAATAATACATATCGTAACCATAACATTAATATTGGTCTTTATTTACACGTCTAAATAACATGCTCATTGTGACCTGCTATTTGATTCGTGGAAAATCGTTTTTGTAAAATAAAGTGACCTAATATATGAAACACGTTTTCAAGAATTTAAAAACTAGACGCTATGGACACTTGGGATGTACGGCTCACCCACTAGAACAAACTCAAAAAGGGGTTCAAAGAGGTGCGCACAATCGCACCGAAAGGATATTTAGGTTATGCTTCAGCGCTTACCTGGTCCTCTGCCTCCCTTTGCGTTCGATTGGAGCTACCGTGAACCATGATGATCACTATAGTTTCATTACCAAAAGTTTTTAAAATTAGTGTTACAAAGTTGTTTTGCATGCTTCTTTGTACACGACTTTTACCACATTTATATGTGCATACCTATTTGTTAATTTTAAGTCTATGCCATCCAACTATGAACACGTGCATTTGGATTGACTTATCTGGTCAGACCTAAGGGCCTTTCCAACCCATGGTAATTATTTCTCACTGGTCAGACCTATGGTTATTTTTACACGTTCATACTTGGTCGACTTATCTCTAGTTGGCTTGGTCAGACCTTGAACCCGAGGCATAAGATGAGAACTAAACATGCTTTTGACATTATTACTTGATACTAATACCTTAAACAGTCTCATAAATCTAAGAGTTACATTTTGCAATTAACGCTCGTCGCTTACCTCTTGTCCTATTTTTTTACACATTGGTCAGACCTATGGTAATTAAGTGGGGTTGCAAGATGGATCTTAGTCTTAATTAGTAATTAATTGGGTAGTTAATTCTATTAAGAATATAATTATCGAAAATACTAGAATTGAATTTTTTATGTCCTGATTAATTGTGTTATTGCAACATAATTCGTAAACAAAGTTGTTTTTCTTTGAAAGACAAACTTAGTCTCTTTTCCTAGTAAGACGAGTGAGACTTATACCTATCTTTTCTCCTTAGTTGACAAACTAATATAGGATTACAAATTGATGAACTCATTTATGATCTTTCATTACCCTTTTGTGGTCTAGAGTTCATTGAAAGATAGAATATTTTGTGTAACTGGAAACATTGTGTTTAGAGCTACCAAAATAAATAACATCCTGCACTTGTCACGATGTATGAGTTTAAACCACAAATATTAAAGGAATTACTAGCATATTTGCTAGATAATCTTCTTAGACTCTTATTATTCCTAAAGTGTTAATTACCCTTGGGGCTATGTAGACGATAAAGGAAGAATTGCGGAGATCGATATTGGAAGAGGAGAAATAATCATTTACGGGATTGTGGTTTGTATGATGGCTAGCAACATGGAGGTTTAGACTTGACTTTATTTTCTTTTAACACCAATTTCATAAACCATCCCATGCCTTATCCATACCTTTTATAAACCCATAGCCTTAACGATATAACCCGAATAAAAGCCCTCTTTGATGAATTTATTTTCTTTGTTTTGATACTTGTACAAGCTTATGGTAAAAAGCATTGATCGTGACTAGGCATTGAGTGATTTACATATACCCACCAATATATGAGTGTTGAGTGAATTCTTAAAATCATTCGTGAGGTGTTCTAGTTATGTTATCTGAAGTGTTTGGTTCATTTTTAAAAGTTTTCACATATTTAAAGCCAACCAATGATTATCTCTTTTGGGATGATTGTTGCATTTTTGGAACAACGGTGTCAAGACCATTGAAATCAATCTTTGCAAATGTTAGACCTACTCGAGGGCGAATAGAACTTAAGTGTGGGGGAATTTGATAACGCCTAAAATGAACATGTTTTTAGTAGCGCTATTGTTGGTTTTGTGCATGATAATCGGCTATATTTACTCATTAGTGTTGCAAAAGTGCAAAAGATGCGTATTGTGTATGTATATGTAGCCAGGCATCACGAATGATGAAGAAATGAAGTTTTTATGCACATTTGGAAGATTCTCGAGGAAGGAAGTCGAGCAAGGAAGCTTTTGGACTCAATGATTGGGAAGCACAATGATTTCTAAGTATTTACAGCTAGGAAAGATCAAGTTTTGCCTTGGAAATCATCAGCGAGAGCAAAGAATGAGGTGTATAACAAGAAAGTCAACAAAAGTCAAATCAACAAACAATCCAGCCGGTCGGTCGTAACCCGTAACCGATCCGGCTGGGCAAATGGTCAAACGGCAACCGATCCGGTTTCCAGCGCAACCGATCCGGTTGCAGGGGCTGCAGTTACACAAAGTTGCATTTATTGTTGTCTTAACTCCCCATAATCATTGGAGGCCGATCATTTCTTGATATTAACTTGTTGGGAACGTTTTTGGCCAGTTGAGCAAGTTTATTTGGATATATATTGAACCTAGTCTTAGTTTACTAGGTGTGACACAACCAAAAGTGTATTAGTTTACATCAAAACTAATACCAACAATTTTATTCATCCCAAAAGTTTAGTTCTTACTGTAAAACGTCCAGGAGCAAGGAGGGAACAATTCTCACCCATAGTTTTGGTAATTTGGAAAAGTTTAGGTATTCTATGAACTTTGTTATGGATTTCTATTCTCTTGAGTTATTGGAATTACTTTGTTATTTCTTGTGTTTTGTTATTATTATCATGGAGTAGTTTTGGGATATACTTGTGTGTTGGGATATAGATAATCATACTAGTGTTCTCATATGTGATGCATGTATATATGATCTTTTTTAAATGAGTTTGTTGGAAAAATACTAGTCTTGGTTTGATTTGTTGGTAAAACATGTTTTAAGAAAAAGGACCGAAAGGATTTCTCTTGTGTTTTATTCCAAAAAGTTGAGTGACAATCTAGTATGGGGATATGGTGATTGACAACCACCATGTTTGCTTATTAAAACAAGACTAGAAACATTTTCATCACGAAAGGGTCGAAAGATTCGTAAGAACAAGTTTAATAAGAACATGTTGCAAACAAATGGATTTTCTAAAGGATAATCATTAGGATAAGGATCGAAAGGATTACCTATATGTTTTTGTTCTTAGAATGATTTTTACAAACATATACCATGGTTGGAGATCATTTGCTTATGATTTGTGCATCACATCAAGAGTTTACACCAAGCCTTCATGAACACTATTTATGATTGACTATAGACTACACACAAGTATATATATTTCTTATTATTGAATTTCACTATAAACATCACTATTTGAGGAAGCCTTGACAAGCTTTCTTGTTGCAATCTTTTCAAGAAAACAATTTCAAACACAAAATCCCTTGGGACGATCTCGACTTACCCAACTTTGCTATCGCGAACGAGTATACTTGCTCGTATGTGTTAATAGAATTAGACGGTTAAATCGTGTTTATAAATTTTTTAAAACTTGCACTGCGCGTAACACATCAACCACTTATAAAAGCTCTTTGATTCTTGTTTTTAGGTGGCTTGGTAAAATCTCTTATTAGATGACTTGTATCTCCACATCTAAAACACTTTATTTCACCTTTTAATTTCTTATCGTCACGATCTTTCCTGAAAGGTTTCTTGTCTTCTCGAGGTTATCTTACAAACTTTCCTCATCTTCTAAAGAACTTTTTAAAGTCTTTTACGGCTATGGCATATTCTTCATCTTCACTATCTGAGCTAGATTCTTCATCATCACTTGACTCCGTTCTTGCTTTTAAGGCAATTGACCTGAATTTTTCTCTTTTTCCTTTAACTATCTTTGAATCTTTTTCCATTATCATTTCATGGACTTTGAGGTTTCCAATTAGCTCGCCAAGTGACATACTTGAAAGATCTTTAGATTCTTCAATAGCCATCACTTTTGCTCTTCATTTTGGATAAAGTGCTTTGAGGAATTTCCTGACAAAGTTCTTACTACAAAAAGATTCATCAAGTGCTTTAAGAGAAGTAATGATAGTATTAAACAGAGAAAACCACTATCAATGATATCATCTTCAGGAATAACAAATTGTTCATATTGTTGAAAAATAAGACCAATTTTGTTATCCTTAACTTGTGAACTCCCTTGATGAGTGACTATTAGAGATTTCCAAATTTCTTTAGCGGTTTTGAACATAAAGGCTCTTTCATACTCCTTTTTGGGTAGAGCATTGTAAAGCATCATTTTTTGCTTCATTAGTTTTGGCAATCAATTTCTTTTGCTCATCACTATGACGAGTAATTGAAATACCATCATCCCGACCACTTGTAATATCTTTTATTATAGCTTTATGATCACCTTCAATTATATACCAAAGGTTTATGTCTTTTGA
This sequence comes from Chrysanthemum seticuspe, assembly GCA_019973895.1. Taxonomy (NCBI): domain Eukaryota; kingdom Viridiplantae; phylum Streptophyta; class Magnoliopsida; order Asterales; family Asteraceae; genus Chrysanthemum; species Chrysanthemum seticuspe. The sequence continues at coordinate 158,823,715 of BPTQ01000008.1, read as the reverse complement.
TTTCACATAAGTTTCAAAACAATTTTTTTCAATAGATAAATTCATTTGGTTCAAAGAGCGGTGGTCTTTGTATAGATTGCCATTCTTTAAAGTTTTCAAAATCCATGGATTATTTCAAGTTTTAAAATACAATATATTTTAAAAATTCTTGAGTAACGTAGCTCTTGATGCCAATTGTGGAAAACTAGAAGGGAGGTTTAATAGTTTTACCGTTTTTAATTTCTTTTCCTTGAAAACGTTATGTGAAGTTGACTAATATAAATTGACAAAATATGACAGTACGTAAAATGCAAGAAGGATAGAAACGATCAAACCACAACACGAGGGTTTATAGTGGTTCGGTCGACAAGGACTCTTTTTCTTTGCCCTACTCCACTCTCCGAGTATCCAACTAGAGAGTATCCTTCACTAGTCAACAAGCTCCTTTATCTGGCGGAAAAAACCTTACACGTTGCTTACACAATATTTCCGACACAAAGCTAGATGTCGAGTTACACTCCCGTCACACTACGTATTTTGAAGACTAACATACTAACCAATCACTACAGAGGATTATGATAGTTTGGTACAAACAATGATGTATGGATAACTACAATACACACTGTATATGCAGATGTGATCTTCTTGTTGCTTAAGAAGTTTAACAAAACAACTATGAAAGGGTTAGATGATAAATATAAATAAGTGAGAGAGAGTATGAAAGTTTATGTATGTGAGTGATGAAAAACAATTGAGTTTGGGCTGCTATTTATAGCCAATTGGCTTCAGCAACCCACGGATTGGGCGGTACCAAAAAAAGAGGTCCGCCCTTGTTAATTTTTGGTTCCGCCGGTGTCTAACACAGGATTTTGTAAATCTTGCAAATTTTGTTCAAATCTTTCCAAAATATCTTCTAGGATCTTACTAAGATTTGCTACCTCAGATGACGCTAATATAAAATGATCTAAGAAGTGATGAAATAATGCATTTACATTTTGATTAAAATGTTTAACAAAGTTATCTTGTAAAATGTATAATGTAACTAGTTAAATGATGTTAGTTATGAATTAACATATTAGTTTATGAGTTACTAAAAATGTTTGATTACTTAAACTTGGTTTGATATGCAATGAACATTATTTTAGAAATATGTACCACATAGAAAGCATAGTATACATTAAAAGTGTACAAACATATTAGTTTATGAGTTACTAAAAATGTTTGATTACTTTAAAAACTTTTTGTGATGTTTAAATAAAACTTGTATGTATATGTAGATGACTTGACAATTTTTATGCTTTGCGTAAATAAACTTAATCATTGTCATCAATAAAATTTAGCAAATATCATAAAATATAAATAACATTTTTTATACGATATTTGTATTAACAACTTCATATTCACTTTGATTGTTAATTTCACTAACTTCAATTAATCGTGTGCATGATTAAACAATTTTCATAGTGGACTTTAAACATAATACTCCACATTAAATAATAGGACTGAATTTTTTAATATATATAATTTTCTTGTAAGAGAATTTTCATGTACTATACATATACACTTTTATAATTTCCAAGAAAATCGTTACTTAACAATTTCTCCAAACAAAAATAGAACAGAAGTTCATACAACAAAATTTCTTAAGATGGAACAAAATTATACAAATGAATTTCATAAAAATTTACAACAAAGTAAGACAAACAAATTTAAATAAAACAAATCTATACACAAACTATAAAAAAATGCATACATTTACAACAGATTTGGGCACAGCGGCAGCTGCAAATTCTAGCGACGGAAGCAACCTCTAATGACGGCAACATGCTTTGGCGAGAGATTCCAATATCAATAATAACACATTTTAACTTTAAGTCATAAATATATTTAGCAATAATAATTTATATATTTTATAATATATTTTCTCTTTACTACATTAAATCCAAATCCAAATCTTAACCATACTTTAAATCAAAATCAAAATCCTAATTTTAAACTCATCTACAAACCAAACGGACCCTTAATCAAATATCATATGACACAAATTCTATTTTAAATCCTTCCTATGTACCGGCTTTTTTATATAGTTTTGGATAGACTAAGTTGAACATAGAAAATTCTGAGCGTAAATTAAGTCCAAGAGTTTATTAGACACCAATGGTCTCACCACTTTATAAGACGAAACTTGTCAAGTGAAATAATTTTTACCAGAAAGAATATAATTTATTATTCAAAAGATTTATTTTGTTTCTAAAATTATTCGGATACAAGAACAGAAATCAATAAAACATGTAGCTTTACCTTAATCATTAGACAACTAAAATTAAGTGTCATCTACGAAGCAACGCGAGCCAAGAATCGTGCCACAAATGATACAAAATGCTACATTCGCCACTGGGCTCACGTCTAGGCATGCGCCTTTCACTTAGGCCTCAAAGTCACCTATGCGCCTTAGTACGCCTTGAGCTGTTCAAAACATTTATATACTCTAAAAGTTAATTGTAAGTATTTTGTTTGAAATAGTAGTCATTGTTTGTTCGTGTGGAAGTGAACATAACATATGAATGAAAAAAAATACTAAAAAATAATAAAAATGATTTTTATGCGCAATTAGTAAGCCTACTAATATGCTTAATAATTTGATTGGTGAATCTGTAAAAATGATTGGTTAAAATAGAGAGAGAAAATATGTCTAATGTTAAATGAATTAAGCATGTAATTAAGGCTTGCGTTTTAGGTATAAATAGCACTACTCAAAAAGAAACGACAATCAAAAGAGATTAAGGGTAGATTAGGAATTCATATTAAATATTTGCTTAAATTCTAAATGTACAAATGGCATCCTAATATGATTAGGTTTATAATTAGTTGTATTTCTTGGACTTATATTATATATATCAAAAGAACTTTGCTATAAATACATAGGGTTCGTCTGGTAGGACGGAATGAAATGTCAACTAAATTAAATAAATAATGCAATAGAATAAATAGTGTAATGTAATGATTCATTGTAGTTATTAATCATGTTTGGTTTGTATGATAAGACGTAATGGAATCGATAATAAAAATACTAAAATACCCATTAATGATAGAAAGTTTATTTCACGTGGTTAATTAATGATGAAGTTTTATGTAATTTTGATTCCATTACAAGATGTAATTAAAAAAATAATAATAATAATAATAAAAATAGGTGACCTCTAAGGAATAGTTTTGGTGTAATCGGTCATTACTTGTAGGTGACCTCTAACGTGGTTAATAATTTTTCCCGTTACAGCTTTAATTACGATATATCCAAAAACTACGATAATATTTTAAAAGAATATTCACAAAATTCAGTTGGTTATGTGTGATTGGAATTTAAAATAAATAAATAAATAAAATAAAAAACTAAAAACCATCGATCAAAATATGAACATGTCATTTTGCAAAAGTTTCTTTGTAAAACTTTTGTGAACATAGTGTTTCTCATATCAAAACTCTATAACTTTACTACCCAAGTCTTTAACAACTTGATGTATTTAATGCAAATCATATTTAATAACTATCAACTATCAAGTTTTTGTAAAAAGTTTTTCAATTTTTTTTATTACAATGCAAAAAAATGTTATTAAAAAACTTTTTGATAATAAAAAGTCTTTCACAACTTACTCATTGCATCTTAATTGGCGAAGAAGAGTACAAACTAACTGCAAAAATTCAAAATTTGCAAAAACTATACACGAAGTTTAACTTGATAGAAACACAAGTTACAATTTCTTAGAGCACAAGGTATGGGGAGCTTTTAACAAGGCAATGAACAATTTTTCATGTCATTGGTGAGCCAAACCATACCACCACTTGGTGCCATTGGTGAGCCAAAGGTATTTGAGCCATTCCAATGGCTCAAGCCATTTGTGATGTTTGGTGTTTTTTTGTGTATTGTGAGTGAGTGGGTATTTTTTGTGGGGTATTTGTGGGACCCAATAACATGTTAGTGGTGTGTTATGAGGGAGGGTGTTTTAGTTATTGGTGAGTTATTGGGAAGTGTATGATATGACGCTGAAGTGTCATACTAATAACGTGTTATTCATATCCACGATACCTTGTGCTCTTATCTGGCATTCCACAAAATCCAAAGCTACCGGCTCAACAACAACTTTTCTTTTTCTTTTTCTTTTTTTTAATACAAAATAATACTTATGTTAGTTATCCTATATTCATTTTTTTCTGCCTCCATCACCGCCCGAAATTTTGGTTTCAGAATCTTGTACATAAATGCCAAATATCAGGATAAATTATATTATGTGAACTTATTTTTTAATCAATGAATACTCCGAAACAGAATAATTCTGCAATCATGTAATTTAAAAGTACTACGAAGTAATATCCACTATAATCCACTATTATTATTCACCAAAAAATGGGATAATTTAATTAAATAATTATACTAACAATAACTATACACCAACCCCACACGCTACCATTTATATCACTGCAACAAAAAAATCCCATAAAATCAGGTTCAATTGCCAAAATCCCCATAAATCGTCACTTTTTCACTTTTTATCCCTTTTTACCCGCTTGTCCACTTTCGGTTGACAAAAACAGTAAAAGTAATTCCACCTCAGCTGTCTGAAATCACCGGTGCACGTTTAAATAGGTCATAAGGGGCCCATAGTTGGTCCAGTGGACATGGTCTTTTTGAGTTTAATCTTAACCAAGGTTTACCTTTACCACTCCAATGCAGTAAACTTACTGGACCCGAGTGTAAATTTCTACATAGACCTTCGACGTTGTCGCCACCGAGCCCGTGTTGGTTCCATCGGTCCTCAATTCGCTCAACGTCTCCTGCGAAGACTAGTAAGAATGGTGGTAAGGAGCCGAGTTCGTAGATACGATGTTTCTTTTGTATTTCCATCCATTTTTCGAGTTTTTGGGTCGTTTTGTATGTTCTCCATTTTGTTAAGTCGATTACCATTACACCTGTGTTGAAGTAGCATGGCTTTCTATCGCGCGCTGCAACAAACATATTCATAGTAACAAATCAGTTTCTCTAGAGTTATGAGATACGGAGTACATAGTTATTGTGACATTCGCGACATGCAATGGGGGGAAAAGGCAAGAAGCTAGCTGGAATTTTTTGAGTAACAATTTGATAAAATAAAATACTTATAGCATGGAGATAAAACTGTGACTCTTTAACTAGGGAAAATAACAGAAGCAGCTCATTTAATTTGTTGCTTTAGAAGGCGAGGATCGAAATAATTAACATAACAAAATAGTCAATTTTTGGAGATTTGGGGAAAAAATATTTTTAAAACTTTAAGTAAAATAATAAGTATTACACGAGTTATTACATGTAGTACATGAACATTCAAAATATACAGATGAGGAATTTTCAAATGCTTACTCTTATTTTGGTGCTTACCAAGGGACAAATACCTACCATCCATCTAGTTTGATCTAATGGTGAGGATAAACCTAAGATTTAATAGGAAACCTAAGTCCATGTTTTTTTTTTCTCCTTTTTCTTTGTCTTTTTGTCTTTTTTATTTAATAACAATTTTTTTATTTTTTATTATTTATTTATTTTTTTATTTTTTTTGCAATTCACGTTTTTATTCTAAATTCATATCCTTTTTTTTTTTTTTTTTTTTTTTTTTTAATTTTAAATTCACTTTTTTTATTCAAGTTTTTTTTCGCTTTCATACGTTTTCGTTCATTTTTATACGTTTTCGTCCGTGTTCATATGTTTTCGTCCTTTTTTTTACGTTTTCGTCTGATTTCGGACGTTTTCTTCCGTTTTCATTCGTTTTCGTACGTTTACATCCGTTTTCTGACGTTTTCGTCCGTATTCTGACGTTTTCGTACGTTTTTGTATGTTTATATACGTTTTCGTCCGTTTTCAGAGGTTTCTCGTCCGTTTTTACGTTTTCGTCCATTTTTAGACATTTTCGTCCATTTTTAGACATTTTCTTCTATTTTCATACGTTTCGTCCGTTTTTATACATTTTCGTCTGTTTTCGTACGTTTTCGTCTGGTTTCTTACGTTTTCGCCCGTTTACGTCCGTTTTCATACGTTTTTGTTTGTTTTCTTACGTTTTCGTTTGTTTTCATACGTTTTTGTCCATTTTCTTACGTTTTCGCTCGTTTTCAAACGTTTTCTTTCATTTTCGTCCATTTTTCATATGTTTTCAGATGTGTTTTTACGCTCTCATACGTTTTCGTCTATTTTCTTACGTTTTCGTCCATTTTCTTACGTTTTCGGCCATTTTCATCTATTTTCATACGTTTTTGTCTGTTTTTTAGGTTTTCATGTATTTTCGTCCGTTTTCAGACGTTTTCGTCTGTACTTTTACGTTTTCATGTATTTTCATCCGTTTTTATACGTTTTCGTTCGTTTTCAGACGTTTTCATACGTTGTCGTCCGTTTTTTTACGTTTTCATCCATTTTTAGACGTTTTCGTCTGTTTTCAGATGTTTTCATCCGTTTTAATACGTTTTTTATACGTTTTTGTCTATTTTATATGTTTTTGTCCGTTTTTAGACGTTTTTGTCCCTTTTTTTATACGTTTTTGTCCATTTTCAGACGTTTTCAATTTAATATTTGTAAGTGACACTTATTTATCTCTTGTGATATAACACTGTAAGGAAGATGAAAAGTATTACATTCTTCATCATGTATGTGTTATCAGTTGTGATACTCAACTAAGAATGTGATGGTTGTGTTTTTGAAAATATTTAGAAAGATTTTTGTGTTTTATGATATTATGAAATATTAGAAAAGTTGTTCAATTGAAAACAAGAGATGTTATGATACTTTTGTTAAACTTGTGGTGGATTTTTCTATTTAATGGATACATTGTACATGTTTTGATAGGTTTTATAGCGGGATTTGAAAATATCTATGGTTGAATCAGTAAACTAAATAAGCTATGGTTGAAACTAACACACATCTTTATAAACAAACTGAGGAAGCTCAAACACTTGTGATATCACCTCACTTGTGATATCACATGTGATATCATGTGTGATAACATGGTTGATATCACCTGTCATATCACGTGTGATATTACCGGTGATAGCATGTGTGATATCATAGTTTATATCACTTGTGATATCACCTGTGATATCATGTGATATCACAAGTGAGGTGATATCACCTGTTATATCATGTGTGATATCACAGGTGTTTGAACTTACTTAGTTTGTTTATAAAGATGTGTTCTTTCTTCAACCATAACTTCTTTAGTTTGTTGATTCAACGATAGATATTTTTAAATTCTGCTATAAAACCTATCGAAACACGCACAATGTATCAATTAAATAGAAAAATCTGCCACAAGTCTAACAAAAGTTTCATAACATATTTTGTTTTCAGTTAAACACCTTTTCTAAAATTTCATATTATCATAAAACACAAAAATCTTCCTAAATATTTTCAAAAACACAAATAAGAAAAATGAACATAATCATCACAGTAATATAATAAGTGATGTTTATTATCATTTCTTTCATATATACTTGGTAAAATACTAAATTCTTATCACATTTGGTATGAATTTAATATTTCACATTTTTAGTTGAGTATCACAACTGATAACACATATATGATGAAGAGTGTAATACTCTTCATCTTTCTTACAGTGTTATATCACAAGAGATAAATAAGTGTCACTTACAAATATCAAAATTAATAAAAAGGAAGCAAACTATGAAAATAGAGACTTGACATATTCTCAAAATCAAATAAGTGTTGCATTAAATTAGTATTTTTTTGAACAAAATAAGAATTCACCTATAGAGACTTTAACCCTTTTATTTCTACTAAGAGTATAATATCACAAGTGATAGATAACATTGGTTGCATTAAAAAAATATGCGCTTGTCAATTGGGATGAAAGACACAAAAACTATCTTGTAACTGAAAATTATAAAAATATTAGAAAACACATAGGTGATAATATATAAAAATATACAGAGCAATGAAATATCTAAAGTGATATTAAAGGTTAAAAAACATACTTGTTTGTTTATGAAATATCACAAGTGATATTAGACATTAACTTTTTTATAATAAAATATCACAATTAATATTAGACATGTAATATAATAAAGTTTAATAACAAGCATGAAAACATATGAAAATAGACGAAAACGTATAAAAATTGCAAAAAACGGACGAAAACGTATGAAAACGGACAAAAACGAATGAAAAGCGTATAAAAACAGAAAAAAGCGTCTGAAAACACGTATAAAAATGGATAAAAATGGATGAAAACGTTTGAAAACACACGAAAGCGTCTAAAAATGGACGAAAACGTTAAAAAACGGACGAAAGCGTATATAAACCTATGAAAACCGATGAAAACGTAAGAAAACGGACAAAAACGTAAGAAAACAGACGAAAACGTATTAAAACGGACGAAAACAGACGAAAAGGTATGAAAACGGACAAAAACGTAAGAAAACGATCGAAAACATAGGAAAACGGACGAAAATGTAAGAAAACAGGCGAAAATGTATGAAAACGGATGAAAACGTAAGAAAACGGACGAAAACGTATGAAAACGGAAGAAAACGTAGGAAAACGGACAAAAATGTAAGAAAACAGAAGAAAAGGTAAAAAAAACAGAAGAAAACGTAAGAAAACGAAAGGAAACGTAAGAAAACAGACAACAACGTATGAAAACGGACGAAAACGTATGAAAACGGACAAAAACGTAAGAAAACGGATGAAAACAGACGAAAACGTAAGAAAACTGACGAAAACGTATGTAAACAGACAAAAACGTAAGAAAACAGACGAAAACGGATAAAAACGTAACAAAACGAACGAAAACGTGTGAAAACGGACGAAAACGTATGAAAATAGACGAAAACGTATAAAAAGCGGAAAAGAACGGTAAAAAACGTATGAAAACTGACGAAAACGAAAAAAAAAAAAAAAAAAAAAAAAAACGTTAAATTAAAAAAACGTTAAACTAAAAAAAATGATTAAAAAAATGCAAATAATGAGAAAATAAATAAGAAAGATAAAAAGAAATAAAAAAGACAAGAAAAAAACATGGACTTAGGTTTAGACATATTAAATCTTAGGTTAATCACCACCATTAGATCAAACTAGATGGAAGGTGGAGATTTATCCCTTAGTATGCAAAGATTTTTGAGTATGCAAAATAAAGTGCCTCATAAACAGATATATACTCCTTCCGTCTTAAAATTATTGTCATGAGAAAGAAATCATCAATTTTAATAAAAATGGGGCCACTCTAATTCTCAACCATTCAAAGAGAATATTCCTCTAATATATTCTCTAATTTTTACTATAAATGGAAAGTGGACAATCTGAAAGTGGACAATCTTTTTGAGACATCCAAAATAGAAATATGGACAATTATATTGAGATTGAGGGAGTATTAAACTACGCTTTAGGCTATGTTTATTGGTATAGGTTGCCAACCTATTGAAGGACAAAATGACATAAAAAACAATATTATATTAAACATAAGCAACCTAGATCACTTGGCAACCCAAGATTGCCAACCCACAATCTGACTTTGTGGCTTTTTTTTTCTTTTTTTTTTTGTAATTTTTAATATTTAGTATAGATTGGTTGGGTTGTTGATAAATGATGAAAAAATATAGATAGGTTGTATTTATTGGTTGTGTAAGTGGAGGAAAGAGATAATAATATTTTATTAAGAGATTGAGTTGTGATAAGTTGTTGATAAAGATAGTCTAAGTTTTGTTCAAATTTACTCATTTGCAAATTCCAAAGACAGAGATAAACACAAAAATATATACTCATCACAAATCAAACACTTAGCTAGATAAGCAATTTCAAACAGCTCATTTCACCCTAAATTAAACGTGTAAATGCATAACTAAAATCAACTTATTCTAAAAATTGTTGACTTTTTTAGTCCGAAAACACAATAACTAGCAAAAGTGCAAAACCATCTTACTAAGCAATTTTTCAACTAAAATAACAAACCAATCTCACCAATCCACATTTTCACTTTATAAAAACAAATATTCCAAAAGAAATAAAAGATACTTACTTTTGAACACACCGGAAAAGTAAGGATTCGACCAAAACTTGGCCGTAAAATAATGAGTAAAGTTCGCGTGACAATATTCTGGTGCACCAACAACATGATCATTCAATTCAATCTCCCATAGCTTCACAACATCATCAACCACAATCAAATCACTATCGAAATAAATAACCCTATGCACATCACTAGGAAGCAAGTGTGACAAATAAATACGTGCATAGTTCAAAGGTTGATCAAGTGCACGTCTTATAGAAGTTGATATTTTATCCTTAACTAAACTTGTACTAAAGAAATGAAGATGGAATTTAAGGTACGGAAAAGTGGATAACATGGTACGACCAAGATGTGATGACATATGTTGTGTCGTGATGAAGTGAAAGATTATGTTTTCAGGACACGTGGCATGTTGTACGATGGATAATACTCCTGCTATAGAGCCACGTAAGTAGGTTAAGTCTAGTGTCATTGCTATGTGAATATTACTTGTGTTGTTGCATTCTTTACCGTTTTGAAATGCGGGTGCTTCTTGGAACTGCAGTGGTGGTTTGATGCCGGAGATGTGGTGGTGGAAGAGGAGGAGGATGGTTGTTAAGAGGTGGAGTGTCGGTGGCATTGTGTTTGTGTGCGTTTTTGGAGGGTTGTGTGTGTGAAATAAAGGGTATAGATGGTATAATGATGAAACATGTGGGGCCATAGTGTTGAGTTGAAGATATTTAATGGAGTGGTTGTGGATAGAATATTGTGAGATTTGGTTTTTCTTAAGGAAGGTTTATGGTTTAATTTTGAATAAATAATTATGTGATAATTGGATTTTTGTCAAACTTGATTTTTTGGGGTAGGTATAATAGTATCTAGAAAAAATTGCGTATACCCCAAATAACAACTTTAGTCCTTAAGTTGTTTTTATTACACCACCGGTATCTAATTTTGAAATTTTGCACGCTTTTGGTCCCTATTTTGGATGGGCGTTAGTTAAGTCCGTTAAGTATTTTGCGCTGTTAGTCCTTCGTTAATAATTTTATTTTTTAAAATACAGTTTTCCCCAGTTAGTCCTTCCGTTAATAATAGTTATAGCCCGTTTTTTTACGTTTTTGTCCGTTTTTATCAGTTTTCGTTCGTTTTTATCCGTTTTCCCCTGTTTTTTTTCGTTTTTCATACGTTTTTTACGTTTTTATCCTTTTTCGTTTGTTTTTATACGTTTTCGTCCGTTTTTTTTACGTTTTTGTCCGTTTTTTTTCGTTTTCGCCCGTTATTTTACGTTTTTGTCTCTTTTTTTCCTTTTGCGTTCGTTTTTTATCCGTTTTCGCCCGTTTTTTTACGTTTTTGTCTGTTTTTATCCGTTTTCGTTCGTTTTTTAATCTTTTTCGCCAGTTCTTTTACGTTTTTTTCCGTTTTTGTTCGTTTTTTCCCGTTTTCCCCTGTTGTTTTACGTTTTGCCCGTTTTTCGTACGCTTTTATCGGTTTTCATCCGTTTTTCTTACATTTTGTCTGTTTTTCTTTCGTTTTTGTTAGTTTTTTTTTCGTTTTTCATCCGTTTTCGCCCATTGTTTTACGTTTTTTTATGTTTTTTTTCCTTTTGCGTTCGTTTTTTATCCGTTTTCGCCCGTTTTTTTTACGTTTTTGTCTGTTTTTATCCGTTTTCGTTCGTTTTTTTTCACAAAAAAATTCCAAAAAACAAATTGGAATTTTTTCACAAATTTGAAAAAAAAAATCCAAACAAATTTTGAAAAAATAAATTGGGAAAAAAATATTTTCGAAAAAATAAAAAATTTTGAATAAAAAATTAAAAAAAAATTTTTGAATATATAAATTTTGAAAAAAAAACGGACATATTTTTTTTTAAAGATTTTTTTTTTTTAAATTGAAATTTTTTTTTTATTCGAATTTTTTTTTGAAACTTTTTATTCAAATTTTTTTTTTGAAATTTGAATTTTTTTTTTTCAAATTTTTTTTTTCGGAAATATTTTTTTTCCAACTTTTTTTTTGGAAATTTTTTTTCCAATTTTTTTTTCTTTTTAGAAAAAAATTTCAATATGTTGAATTAGTACAAAAACGTACAAAAACGAAAGAAAAACAGACAAAATGTAAAAAAAACGGACAAAAACGGATGAAAACCGATAAAAGCGTACGAAAAACGGATGAAAACCGATAAAAGAGTACGAAAAACGGACAAAACGTAAAACAACCGGGGAAAACGGGAAAAACGAACAAAAACGGATAAAAACGGACAAAAATGTAAAAAAACGGCCGATAACTATTATTAACGGAAGGACTAACTGGGGAAAACTATATTTTAAAAAATAAGGACTAACGGTGCAAAAATTATTAACGAAAGACTAACAGCGCAAAATACTTAACGGACTTAACTAACGCCCATCCAAAATAGGGACCAAAAGCGTGCAAAGTTTCAAAATTAGATACTGGTGGTGTAATAAAAACGACTTAGGGACTAAAGTTGTTATTTGGGGTATACCATAGGGACCAAACGTGTAATTTTTTCTAGTATCTATCATTGTTAGCGTCTCTACTTTCTTGTAAAGTTTATGACAAGTTCTTGGAGAGAATATGTATGGAGTGGTTTGCATGGTTGTGATCTTCTTGAGGTTGTATTTTCGAATTGCTTTGGATGTTTATTTTTAGACGAGGTTTTTATGATGTATTGATGTATTGAAGTTTGTTGGTTGGTTCCCTTTTTGAGGTATTTGTTTGCCAAAGATTGTTTCCAGGTTCGTCAGGTCGTCTTAGACGGATTGTCTCGGTCGATAGTGCTTTTACATGATATTTAAAAGGAGGTCAAGTCAACAACGCACAACACCAAGTTCGTGATTTGGATAAATGATAGTATTTATTAGGTATTTTCATAAAAAGATGTATTCTAATCGTATAAGTATTTTTGGTCATTTTTTTGTGCCCACGCACCATTCCATGAGCACCATATATTTAAGAAAGATGAATCTTCGTTTTATAGCATTATGCGTGAGCGTTCGGGGTGGAGAAAACCTCCTTTTCTACAAGCAAATTTTTCAACCCTCTAGGCAGTGAACATAATCGTTGTAGTGTAGTATGGGGTAAGCCTCGGGGATTGATATCGTTCTCTAGGGGAATAGGATTGCTAGAAAGAGATTTATGACGAAAAAGTGGGGTTGAGGATGATTCTTTTTATTCTTTTTTATGTTTTTTTAGAAAGCAAAAATAAATATCTCGGAGTATATGATTGGGGGGTGGTACTTCTACCGATTTCACTACTTCTACTAATTATCTAATTACTACGGATAGTTTATGCTAATTGAGGTGTGTCCGTATGGTGATTAAAGATGTGTTCACTTAGATACTATTACTCCCTAGTTATCTTTTATTGGTCGGTTGAATTGTCACTTCCTTTATCTTAACGCGTCGTATTCCTATTAGTCGTAGGGGGTGCGTATTCCCTAGTTCTATGAATGTATCTCTCCTATAGAACACACAGGATCGACAAGTATAATACTATCTTCCCCGAATATCCTAGTGTCATAAAGCACACTCACGCAATAAATACAACGATAGCCTAGTTGCACTCCTATGACTTCTATCAATCAAGACAAGAGACAACCTAACAACAATCAATAAATAGGTTTCATAGATCTAAGAAAACACACAAGTAATTTAGTTAGACATGTTAAACAAGCAAGCATATACACAATCAATTGAACATGGGGTAGCCATAATGATAAATTGGATAAACAAATTTATCTTGATGTGTAAAATAGGGTATGGAACCTTAGAATATTGTCCAAGTCGGACTACAACTGAGTTAGGGTTTGCTCTCCAAAATTCTACCTCTTCAAATACAGAAAAATCGAATTCTATATATAGATTTACAATCGCGACGGCGTCGCCTTTTGCTAGCGACGCCATCAGGTCGCCGTCATTAGGGTTTCGTCTGGGCCAAGTCATCGTTGGGACGGCTTCACTTGAGAAGTGTGATGCCGTCAGTCTTCATGCAGGACGTCGTCTGAATCTTGCATCTTGGGCGTCTGGTGTGAAAAGTGTGAGTGACGCCTTCCAGAAATAAGGCGTGACGCCGTCAGGCTTTAGGACCAGAAATTCCGCTGAGCCGTCGCGTGCACTTTTTGATCAAGTCTTCTTAGAGGGACGGCGTCGCCCTTTGGATGGGACGCCGTCAGGTGTGCTAAACAAGCTTTGAGTGTCTTCGATCTTGACTTTGCCTTTTTGTTCATGTTTTCGCTCCTTTTCGTCCAAATATGCTTCATTCCAGCATTTTGCTTCCAAAAGACCTAAAAAGTGAAAAGGAACGATTTTAAGCAGTAACGGATATAAAATATGTCGATTTAGGGCCTAAATGACCCCTTAAAAACGTACGTTTTAAATCCTTATCAAATATCCCTACACTTGGTATTTGCTTGTCCTCAAGCAAATGTGCTTTTGGCCAATCAATTTATAAGTTAGGGGGCATGAATCATTGGTTTAAAATAGTGTATAACAAGTAAAAGCGCCACAATATTCATAATAAGCACATAAATTATACACTATCACCTCACAATTGGTGTTTGGATTCTCTCATCTCTCGGGTTTATATGAAATATAATATGAATGGAAATGGAAGATAAACACTCATTACCTGGCATAGTACATAGATTACCATAAGCTTGAGAATAGATCAAACCTCCACCGCTTTGGCGTAAGCACCTAGGAATAACTATCTAAGAGGTCTTTACAAGGGTTGTAACTTTAGGCTTAGGGTAGGGAAGTAAAGGGTTTTGTTGGATAAGGGATATTTAGTGGTGGCAAGTCAAAAACTTTATGTTACAAGCATGTAAAGTCTGGCGTTGCTAAGCCAAGACTCGACTCACTATGTTAGGATTTAGTAAATCCAGTTATTAAAGAGTCGGTCACCTCAAGTATATGTAATCGTTAGAAAGCTCGTAGTCGTAGTTATTTAATGTTAAATAGTATTTAGTTAAGTAACACCGTGGAGGACGGACGGGTCTTTACCCACTGTATGCCTGATCCACAGCCCGTAGGTGGCGTTTTATGTAAGACTATAAATACTCTCTACCTCCCAAGGTAGAGAGTTGGAGCTCATAATAAGATTTTCACTTTCTCTCACTAAGTTCTCTGACCTCTAACTATTTCTCTCTCTAAAACCTAATAGTGTACGCCTCATAGTGATCATGATTTGATGTGTTTGTGAAATCCAATATGTTACAAATGGTATCAAGAGCCATGGTCTGATCATCTCTTTTACATACTCTTGGATTTCTAGTGGTTTTGCATGGTTTTTGGGTTTGAAATAGTTGAGTGGTTTTTGCATCATTTGGACAATTTTTTGTGTTAAAGTTTGGATTTTGATAGTACTTTTGGGTTTAGGATCATCATAAGTGTTTAGGTTTTGATTTGGAAGGCTTGAATCATTGTGGTTGGATTGTTTTTGGAATTTAAAGTGGCGGTTTGTGTGTTTTGCATGTTAGTAATTTGAGTCTCGGTAAAGTATTTCAAGTGAGCGATTTGTCCCTGTTTTGGAAGCGATTTGTGTCAGTTTCAAATCACTTATTTAAGCGATTTGTCCGGGTAGTGGGTGTACTAGTGCGATTTGTCCGGTTAAGCGATTTGTCATTTTTCAGCGATTTGCTTATTTAAGCGCGTTGTCACTTTAAGTGACTTGTGTAGTTTAAGCGATTTGTATTGGGTAAGCGACTTGTCCTGGTTTAAGCGATTTGTATTGGTATGCGACTTGCTTATTGAAGCGAGTTGATTGTTTAAGCGATTTGTCAGTTGATGCGACTTGTCACTTGTGAGCGATTTGTTGCTTGTGCGATTTGTCTTGATTGAGCGATTTGTCTCTTGTGAATTAGTGCTTTTCTTCTTGATTACATTCTACGGTTTTCTCTTGATTTAGTAAAATCGCGTGAAAGAATATATTTCCCGGTTTAATCATAGAGTTATAAAATCCCGTGAAATCTGTAAACATGTCTACCAACGTGCCTACAATCATCTCTTCTGTAGCTGAGGACGTTCAAGCAGCTGGATCAGATACTCGTCCACCCATGCTTGACAGAACTGACTATGACTCATGGGCTCAACGAATCAGATTGTACTGTCTAGGAAAGGAAAATGGAGTCAACATTCTTAAGTCAATTGATGAAGGACCTTATCAAGTTGAGACAACTAGAGACATACTCGATACAGCTGCTGATGGCACAGTGATATTAGGACTAGACAGACCTAAAATGTATGATGAACTGACTGATAAGGAGAAGAAGAGATACGATGCGGGCATCAGGGCTTCTAACATCACACTTCAGGGTTTACCTAAGGACATTTACAAACTGATCAATCACAACACTGAAGCCAAGGCGGTTTGGGATAATGTCAAGATGCTTCTCTCAGGTTCTGAATTGACTAAGGAAGACAGAGAATCACAACTGTATGATGAATTTGAGCATTTTAAGATGAAACCAGAAGAAAGTTTCTATGAATATTACGTGAGATTCCACAAGCTTGTGAATGACATGAGGAATATCAAAATGACCGTGCCAAATATTCAGCTAAACTCAAAGTTTGTGAACAACATGAATCCCGAATGGCACAAATTTGTCACCTCTGTGAAGCTAACCAAAGGATTGAAGAACACCAACTATGAGCAACTATATGCCTTCCTGCTTCAGAATGAGAGACATGCTATGTTTGAACGAATGATTCTTGATCAGTTCAAATCTAAACAGGGAGAAACAAGCTCATCAAATGATTCAACATCATTCTACACCAATGTAGGGATTACCACCAAAGCTTCTCAAGTCATACCCACGGGTAATGGTAATTACAAGCTCATTCCTGATCCAGCATATAAGCCTCCAGACTCAAACACACTCATGGAAAACTTCATCAATCAACTGTCGCTCATGGTTAGTCAAAATATGAATTCCCTCCCACACACCAACAATAATCTCAGAACATCATCCAATCCACACAACCAAGCTACTATCAGAGATGGAAAGGTTATGGTGCAACCAGCTCAAGGAAGGCAGTATAAACAGAGAAGAGGTGGAATTGGTGGAGGATATGTGGCAAATCAGAATCGTGGAAGGAACCCAAATCAAGGGCAAGCAAAGCCAATCAAATGCTACAACTGTGGTGGTGATGGACATATTGCGAGGAACTGCACATCTCCAAAACGTCCACAAAATGTAGAATATTTCAGAGACAAGATGTTGCTAGTGCAAGCTCAGGATAATGGAGTTGTTTTGGATGAAGAGGAATTGTTGTTTCTTGCTGAGGGTAATGCCAAGACATATGATGCAGATGTGGATGAGCAGCCAATTCAGGAGATAGGTCATAATCATAAGAATGCCTTTCAAGTTGCTGACTGTGATGCATACGACTCTGACGTCGATGATGAACCTACTGCACAGACAATTTTCATGGCTAGCATTTCTCCAATGGTCTCTCCAAAGGTCTCATCATCTAAGCAAGCTGGTCCATCCAAAGAATCAATCATCTCAAAGGTATTAAAATTATATGATGAAGTTGATGAGCAAAAGATGCATAATGAAGTACAATCTCTTGAAACTTATGAATCAGATATTGATAATGAGGGAAATAGTAATATTGTCCCATATGATCAATATGTGACACAAAGTGAAAGTGAGATTGTAGCAAGTGATGTATCTTCTGCAGTCAATGATGACTGTGTTTTTGATGAATACACTGCATGTACCCCTGATGATTATGTTACCTCTGAACTAAATGCCTATAAAGAACAAGTTGCTATTTATGAACAACGTGCTAAGTTTGAGTTAACTACCCGTGAGCAGGAAATGGATGACCAAATGCGTACAATTATTAGAAAAAGTAATTTTAAAGAAGAAGTGTTAAAACAAGAGTTAAACTCCTTACAAGAAAAGCTTTCTAAAACTGTTAAGCAAAAGCAAGAGCTTCAAGAAAATGTTAAAGTGCTTAAACAAGAATTTAACGCTAAGGAATCAAAACTTTTGAATGACTTTTCTAATCTAAAAACTTTGAAAAACAAGCTTGAAAATAAGTTGTACGTACAAGGGAACACCATTCAAACTGCTCACATGGTCACTAAGCATAAAGTTTTAAACGATACGCATAGTATTCCCATTATTAAGGAACCCAACCCTGAGTATGGTATGAAAGCAAGAGAAGCTCAGAAGGTAATCTATGATGGCTATGAAATCCTTAAGCCTAGGCAGAAACCTAGTTGCGCTGAGTGCACCGAGGAAGATAAGCAGTTAGAAGAGGTTACTAGGAAGAAATTGGATGAAAAACTTATGAGCCCCTCATGCATAGAAAACAACATCAGTTTTAAAACACCCAACTATGCTAAGGAAAATTGGATTGCATTTAACAAGTTTAGACCTCAAACACAGCTGACCCCTGAACAAGTGTTCTGGAAAAAGGAAATGGACATGAAAAAAACTAATGAGTTTGTTGAACAGAATCCCCCATGTAGGAGAATGCTTTCAGCCACTGTATATCCCCCCAATACACCAATGAATTTAGTTCCTAGATCTATTCCCACTAAGAGCAAGACCTTAATCAGTCAGTATGTGATTTATCAATTATTTGTTGATTTTGAGAAAACATGTAAGAAAAGGATCACACCTACTGGGATAACTGAATGGGAGAGGGGTTTTGAGCAAACTAAAGAATGCTATTTAACTGAGGTCATGCCTTTCTTTAAACAATTGAAAGGTCAATTTGAGAGTCTTAAAAACGGGATGGATTCAGATATTAAAGAAATGGAAAAGGAATTTGATGCAATGATAGTTGAGGTTAATGACTATGAGCGAGAATTAAAATATAATGAGATTGAGAGGAAGAACTTGCATACATTAAATGAGAATCTGATTTCTGAATGTATCACTCAAGATGAGTTTTACACTGCCACGAATTGTTCAATTAATGCATCTCAATTTCATGAATTATTTGTTGCTATGAAAGTCTCCCATGATCGTGTCATTGAGGTTGAGAAAACTAATTCTAAATTGCATGATAAAGTTGAACAGGATGATCATGATAACCTGGTGAAACAGTTTTCTAAATTGGAAGTTGAGCATCTTGCTTTACAATTAAAATATCAACACCTAAAAGAAAATGTTAAAACCTCAAATATCAAGACATCCTTGGATGCTCCTGAATTTGATGCAGTTTTTGAAATCAGCAAACGTGATGAACAGATTCGAGCTCATTGTAACACGATCAGAAAAATGAGAACCCAAATTTCATAATTAAAGGGTGAAAAGAACAATGTGACAGGCTCCCAAATGCCTCCTCTTTTAGATTCTCAGAGTTCTCAAACTTTTCATCTTCAAAACTTGGTTAATGTTTTACAAAAGGAAAATGAGAGTTTTCTAGAAGAAAATGAAAAGGTGAAACAACACTTTAAAGAGTAATATGATTCAGTGAAAGTCACTCGTGACAAAAATAACGAATTAATAATGTCTTTACAAAAAGAAATCGAGAATCTGAGGAGTCAGGTAAAAGGGAAAATGCCACTTGTCTTTAATGAGAATGTTGCATCGAAGTCATCTACAGACTGCAAATATACTGTGACTGTTAAATACATTCCTCCTCATCTAAGGAATAACGAACTTTTATTTCATAACTATTTTGCTTGCCTTAAGGATAGTCTTGAATGTCTCCGAGAGATTGTAGAAGAGGATTTCATAAATAAACCACTTGATAGAGAAATTAGGTTTGCTTGCATTCAGGCCAAACGATCTCAAGAACTGTTAGAATGTTTAATTGCAACATGTCCTAAATCCTTTGGTGCGAAGGGCAAAGCTGGGATGCCTTGCTCGATGCCTAGTGATAAGTATGCAACTCATTCTATGCCCAGTATTAAGCAAGTAAACTCTAGAGTGCCTCAAAGTAGTTCAGATCCCTGCACTTCTAGTTCAGGAATGCAATAAGTAGCAAAACCAACTAATGTTCCAATTCCCTCTACAGGAGTAAGAAGTGACACCAAAGCGAGCGGGTCAAAGCCTCATGGCAACACAAAGAATGATAGGACCTTGCATGCTAGGAATGTTCAGTGGAAGAGAGTAGAAGATCACCTTAGGGAGAATTTGAATAAAACGAATCGTGTTGATTCTAGTGTTAGCTTTAAGCGTACTGTAATTAATGCGAATTCTGCTACTTTTGGCAAAACATGTAATGATGATTGCGTAGTTTCTGTTACTAATCTTGAATGTGGTGTGAATGATTTGATTAATGCTGTTAAATGCCCTGTTAAGATTGTTAATGCAAAAAATCAAGCTAAGAAGGCTAGAAAGTAATGGCGGAAGAAGGTTAGAAAACATTGGAAACCCACAGGAAGGAAATTTAGTAACATAGGTTATCAGTGGATACTTACTGGCCTCAAATTCAATCTTAATGAGATGTGCCCTAAATTATCTAGATCAATGCCCATTAGGAAATGGATGCCTACTGGTACAACTATTCCCTTAAGAAGTGAACATACTTTGAATAGGTCTAATACGGACACTAGCACTGCATCTATCCCTGATGATTCCATTGTTTCTATTTCTGATGTGGGTGTTCCAATCAATGTTACTAACCAAATGGAACCCATTCTTGCATGGGGATCCCAATTATCCAGTTATCCATTCTTGTCTGTGTTCAACTGCAGATCGTTCAAAACGTTCTGTGGTACCTGGACTCAGGCTGTTCCAAGCATATGACTGGAGACCGGTCACGGCTCATGAACTTCGTGAGTAAATTCATTGGGACTGTTAGATTCGGGAACGACCATTTCGGTGCTATTATGGGTTATGGAGATTATGTTGTTGGTAAAAGTGTAATCTCCAGGGTATATTATGTTGAAGGTCTTGGTCATAACTTGTTCTCTGTTGGTCAATTCTGTGATTCCGATCTAGAAGTGGCTTTTAGAAAACATACTTGTTTCGTTAGAGAACTTGATGGTGTGGAATTGTTAAGAGGAACTCGTGGTTCAAATCTATACACCATCTCTATCGAAGACATGATGAAGTCTTCTCCAATCTGCTTGTTGTCAAAGGCATCGAAAACAAAGTCATGGTTATGGCATCGTCGTGTCAATCACTTGAACTTCGGCACCATTAACAATCTTTCCAGAAAGGATCTTGTAAGAGGCTTACCCAGATTAAAGTATGAAAAGGATCATCTTTGTTCAGCATGCCAATTGGGAAAAAGCAAGAAATATGCCCACAAACCCAAACCCACAAACTCAGTAATGGAAGTTCTGCATACCCTTCATATGGATTTGTGCGGTCCAATGAGAGTGCAAACGATTAATGATGACTAATCTCGATTTACTTGGGTAAAGTTTTTGAGGACAAAGGATGAAACTCCAGACTTCATCATCAAACTTATCAAGCAGCTTTAGGTTCGTCTTAACAATACGGTTAGAATTGTTCGAACAGACAATGGCACAGAGTTCGTCAACAAAGACTTAATTAAATTTTATGAAAGTGTTGGAATCAGTCATCAAAGAAGTGTTCCACGAACTCCTCACCAGAACGGTGTAGTTGAAAGACGAAATCGAACTCTTGTAGAAGCCGCAAGAACAATGCTAATTTATTCAACGGTTCCAATGTTTCTTTGGGCTGAAGCCATTGCCACTGCTTGCTACACCCAAAATCGTTCCCTCATACACACATCTCATGGAAAAACTCCATACGAACTTGTCCATAAACGAAAACTTGATCTATCCTACCTTCGTGTGTTTGGTGCGTTGTGCTATCCAACAACTGACGGTCAAGATTTAGGTAAATTAAGAGCTAAGGCGGACATTGGAGTTTTTGTAGGTTATGCATCAAACAAGAAGGGTTACCGAATCTACAACAAAAGAACTCGAGATATCATGGAAACTATTCACGTTACGTTCGATGAGCTGACCGGGCAGATGGCTCCAGGACAATCCAGTTCTGGACCCGCATCTCAACCTTCATCAAGTAGTCCTATTAGTTCTACTCTTGTTCTAAATCCCTCACCAGCAACTCCTTATGTACCTCCTTCAGAAGATGATTTGAAGAAATTGTTTGATCCAATGTTTGATGAACACTATGAACCAAGTGCTAATGATCTGTCAATTCCATCAACAAAGGCTGTTTCTATCCCTGTCAACGAAGTTAACCCTTCAGTTCTATGTCATTAAGTCAAGAAGGGCCTGTTGTTGATCACTTTGTCTCATCAACAAATTATCAATCATCGAGTGTACATCATGGAATTGTGTCTGGCACCTATGATGGAGATAATCCCTTTGCTACTCCTGAAGATGCACCCTTTGAAAACATATTTGCCCCTGAATCATCATCAGAACCATCTTCATCAGGAGAAATCGACTCTGCTACTTCAGTACCTC
Organism: Chrysanthemum seticuspe; assembly: GCA_019973895.1. Taxonomy (NCBI): domain Eukaryota; kingdom Viridiplantae; phylum Streptophyta; class Magnoliopsida; order Asterales; family Asteraceae; genus Chrysanthemum; species Chrysanthemum seticuspe. The sequence goes on along the minus strand of BPTQ01000008.1, from coordinate 158,801,326 downwards.
AACAACAACCGCACGAACAGCTTAGTAAATGGACACATGATCATCCATTGGATAACATCATTGGAAACCTCTCTCGTCCAGTATCCACTCGAAAACAACTTGCAACCGATGCCTTATGGTGCTTCTTCAACTCCGTACTCTCTAAGATCGAACCAAAAGACGTTAAAACTGCCATGAATGAAGACAGCTAGTTCAATGCCATGCAAGAAGAAATTCATGAGTTTGATCGACTAGATGTATGGGAATTAGTACCTGCTCCTGAATGTGCTATGATCATTGGTCTAAAGTGGATCTTCAAAGTAAAACTTGATGAGCATGGTGATGTTTTAATTTAAAGAACAAGGCTCGATTGGTTGCAAAAGGATACCGTCAAAAAGAGGGTATTGACTTTGAAGAATCATTTGCTCTAGTTGCTCGTATCGAGGAAATCAGAATCTTCTTAGCTAATGTTGCAAGTAAGAACATGGTAGTCTATCAGATGGATGTAAAGACGGCTTTTCTTAACCGAGATCTTAAAGAAGTCGTATACGTCAGCCAACCTGAAGGCTTTGTGAATCCAGAGCATCCTACTCACGTCTATCGTTTGAAGAAGGCTCTTTACGTTTTGAAGCAAGCTCCAAGGGCATGGTATGATACGCTATCAAAGTTTCTTCTATCTACTGGATTCAGCAAAGGAGCAGTTGATCCGACATTGTTCACCAGAAAGTCAGGCAAACATTTAATCCATGATCAAATCTATTTTGATGATATTATTTTTGCTTCGACTGACCCCAATGAATGTGACCGTTTTTCTATGGAGATGGGCTCCAAATTTCAAATGTCAATGATGGGACAAATATCATTTTTCTTGGGATTACAAATTTCACAAAGTCCCGGAGGCATTTTTATAAATCAATCTAAATATGCAAATGAGATTTTAAAGAAATTTGGATTTGTCTCTTCTGACCCTGTTGACACTCCCATGATAGAGCGTACTAAACTGGATGAGGACCACTTAGGGATCATGGTAGACCAAACAAAATATCGTAGTATGATTGGATCCCTGATGTACCTCACAACCAGTAGACCAGATATTTTATTCGCTGTATGCATGTGTGCTAGATATCAGGCCAAGCCTACTAAAAAGCACCTTGAAGCGGTTAAATGGGTCTTTCGGTATCTCCAAGGAACCATTAACATGGGTCTTTGGTATCCGAAGGACACTGGTATGTCACTAACGGCCTATGCAGAAGCTGATCATGCAGGGTGTCAAGATACACGTCGAAGTACGTCTGGAGGTGCTCAGTTCTTGGGTGATAAGCTTGTGAGCTGGTCTTCTAAGAAATAAATGAGTACTTCGATATCCTCTACAGAGGCTGAATACATAGCCATGTCATCTTGTTGTGCTCAAATCCTATGGATGAGATCCCAATTATCTGACTATGGCTTTGAATTCAATAAAATCCATCTGTATTGTGATAACAAAAGTGTTATTGCTCTCTCATGCAACAACGTTCAACATTCAAGAGCAAAGCATATCGACATTCGACATCATTTCATCAGGGAACAAGTGGAGAACGGTGTGGTGGAACTTTATTCAGTGAGGTCTGAATACCAGTTAGCAGACATCTTCACCAAAGCTCTTCCTAGAGAACGTTTTGAGTTTATCCTCCCACGACTTGGTCTAAAGAGTCTACAGCCGGAAACACTTAAACGTCTTCAAGAGGAAGAAGAGGAGTAAAAAGTTATCTTCATCCATCTCTTGTAAATAGTTATTCAAAAAGCAAAATACAAAATTTCAAAACCAACAAAAAGAAAATAGGAAAATATAAAATTTTCAAAATCTATAAAAATTAGAAAATCTTGAAATATCCCAAAAATATTGTTATTTTGTCATGTTTTCCTTGTTCGATATCATCTACGGACTTTGTGTTGACATTCAAAGAATGTCACGGGTCTTTAGATGTTCTTCGAATGTTCATATTTTGTTAAAAAAAATTTTTTGAGAGAAAGTAAAATGGTTTACTGTCATTTCAGGCAGTAACCCGTTTTTCAAAGAAAGAACAGAGCCATGCTTTATCTTAAATCTTCAAACCTCATGCTCTGATTCTAAAAACAAATGTTTGTTGTTAAAAAGACACATGTTTCCTTTCAAATATTTTTTCCTTCAAATGATTCTTCTGAAAAATATTTGTCATCTAATGAAAACAAAATTGCTTTGAAAATACTTCGGACTCTACTTTTGAAAATCATCCGGGCTTTTCATTTGTCAAAATCTCTATCCTTCAATCAACAACATATGTCATTGATTGAGGGGGAGAATGATTTCAATCAAAAAGAGTATTTTTCAAACAATTGGCACGTAATCAAGAAAGGTCTACTCTTGAATAATCAAAAAGAACAATGTTTTACAATATTGTATACAATTGATACAATACCTTTGTTATTATTATGTTTTCAAAAGATACTCAAGCATGTTTAATCTTTGGAGTCTAAAGTCTTAAACTTGATCCTTATCGGTTAAATGTTTCTCATAATCAAGTCACATCTCCCCTCAAAAGCTTTCAAAATCAATTTAAATCTACAGAGATCACAAATCTCAAATGATTTGAAAATTGTGATCGGGGGAGAATTTGTGATTTAAATTGGATTTAAACTGATAATTCGATAAATGGTTTCATAAGTGTTTAGCAAGCTTTCCTTCCCACATGTGCCAAACGATTTCAAATTTTCCATGCACATGTTGAGGGGGAGCATCTTTTTAAACCACAAAGAATTGAAACGTGATTGATTTGTCTCTAAGTGCAGGTTCCCTCTAATATGTGCAAAACTCTTTCAAACCTCGAGGCACATATTGAGGGGGAGAAAACTTATGAAAACCTCATCCTTCCCCAATATGCTTTATCTACTTGATTTGATCAGGGAAGTGATGTTGATATCTCTTAGAAAATGGTAATCAAAGAAGTTAATTCTTCCTCCTGCCTCCGTGTGCCAAAACGATTTCAAATACATGATGCACATGTTGAGGGGAGTTCTTTTTCTAAAAATATCAAAAACAATTCAGGTACAAAATGCTTTGATAATATATCACAAGTATCTGGATTCATTTTCAAATGGTTTTCAATTGGTTCTAATGGCAGATGAACAATACCAAATAGACCGACCAAATTTACTTTATGTATGGTGATATAAGGATGATAAGGTTAGGTATTAGTTCCCACGATCCCGCCAAAACCGGAGGGATCTACCCAGGGACAATCCACTAGAAAGTGTAGAAGTCCTTAGGCATGATGAAAAAAAAGAGAAAAGTGATATATGGGAAGAGTGCAGACTGAGACTGAGCTAGTACTTGAATATACCCAACAAGGTTCTAGTTATGAAGTCTCGGTAAGCACTGAAGGGGTTGAAGAATGAAAAAGAAATGAAACGAGAAAAGGGTGAAAAGAAATAGCCCTCCATTAATTCAACCTTAGGGCAGAAACCGGGTTCAATACATATGCTACCGGTGGTTACTTAGGTAACACTGGTATTGAAGACAAGACGTCATGGACCCAGTGACGCACTGCACTAAACTTCCCAAGCTACTCAAGTTCCTCTTAAAAGGGCTTATTTCATTCTCACGGGGAACCTACATAATCTATCGACTCTCTATTAGAGATTGTTGATATTGTAGAAGGAGACCATCTCCCTAGTCTCCGATATAGGAACCAAATGTGCACTATTGAGTCTAGAGCCACGAGATCATCAAATAAATCTCATTAGGACACTGTCTATGAAGACTCTCTGTTTCACACAATGTGGAAAGAGAGATTATATCTTATGAGTCCTTCGCATTATCCTTGTGGTATTGCCAGAACATCTGAGTGATATGCAAACATATTCACAATGAAGATGGAAAGCCTTCTGGAGCCAACATCAAACAAGCTCCTGGTGGGTGGCATGTGAGATCTATCCAGTAGATCAACCATGTGACAACTGAACAGAAACAATGGGGCGATTCATTATTTTGAGTCAATCCTGGTTCAGGTTATGGATTGACGGATACCTTTGAAAAACCGGTCGTTGTGTTTAAAAATCTTTTCTCTTGCACATCGAATGTGTATTAATGTTTCAAAAAAAAATTAAAAGGTGTTTATGATTGATAATTGATTTTTCTTAAAACCTTCGTTGTATTGCAAAAACACTTTTATTGAGCAGTATACGAGTGTTTTTCAAATCTCTTTTCATCAATCAGTGAATCTCAAATTCGCTGGTTCACTCACTCCGTGTTGTCTTCTTTGAGACGTTCCGGTTTGAGAACGGCTAGAGCATCTGCGAAACCCTGTCAAGGAAATTCTTCGGAATTATACCTGATCACAGGCAGTACTTGTACTGATCAACGGGGAACCGTGGGCCGTGTACCTCAATTCAACGAAAGTGATCAAAGACACTTTCGTGCGTTTTATTGCTAACTGTTGTATGCAGGTACACCCGACGTTTGCAGCTGATCAGAATGGAGAGGTCTATCCATAGCCGCATGCTCACACTACACATTCATCTCTAAAGAAATCAAATTAAAGCTTCCGCTACTCTGATGAGAAGATATCATGATCCAGAATGTAAGCATGTCGGTCCAAAATGTCACAACATCACATAATGTCAACACCACAATGGAAGAGTCAGAGATTTATGGTAGCTGATGATCTCAGTGCTGGCTCAAAACTCATTATCGCGTGGATCAGTTAAATACCTCCACTTGGATTAACCAAACATGCAAAATGAAGAATCAATGACTACGGGCTACTGAGCAAAGAGCATTATAATCCAAGAACAATCTTAATGTAATATCTGTTTGTATTCAATGTAATTTGAGGTGACCTCCCTTAGGGGGAGATTGTTAGGATTTAGTAAATCCAGTTATTAAAGAGTCGGTCACCTCAAGTATATGTAATCGTTAGAAAGCTCGTAGTCGTAGTTATTTAATGTTAAATAGTATTTAGTTAAGTAACACCGTGGAGGACGGACGGGTCTTTACCCACTGTATGCCTGATCCACAGCCCGTAGGTGGCGTTTTATGTAAGACTATAAATACTCTCTACCTCCCAAGGTAGAGAGTTGGAGCTCATAATAAGATTTTCACTTTCTCTCACTAAGTTCTCAAACCTCTAACTATTTCTCTCTCTAAAACCTAATAGTGTACGCCTCATAGTGATCATGATTTGATGTGTTTATGAAATCCAATATGTTACACACTAACACTAGTTAACTTAAAACAAAACAAAAATAAACTTAAAAACATAAACATAAAGATAATTGTAGGATGGTAGCCCGTATGTTTTTATCATTTTTTTCATTTTTTTGACATTTTTTTTCATACTTTTTTACTCTACCATCATCTACGATAACATCAAAATATAAGGGATTTATAGGAGCATCCCTACACTTGAGTTTTTATTTAACTAAACTAACTGACCCGATTTGAAAATATCAAAACACTTGGAGTATTTAATTACGTAGGCAAGGGGAATTTGAATTTATCGTTCTTTTCCGTTACTCCATAAAATATTACTTTTACCCATGAGTCTCAATCGTCCCAAAACTATGTACAAAAGATATGACTCGACTTAGCAACCATGCAAATAATTAGATAATTGAACTAAGGTTTTAGTGGTGATAACAATAATGCACTAAATATGACTGCATACAAGGTAGGCTAAGGCGATTTGGGTGTACATTTGGGGGTGGATTGTAAACAATGCTCTTCATTGATATTTCGGAAAATTGAAACATCACGAGAACCGCGAAAAGGATAGGCTCTGAAGGGTTAACTAGGGGTATCGTGTACTAAAGGTGAGTACATCGCAAGGGTGTGGGGTAATTACTTAACCGATGTGGAAGATGTAATTATAATACAGGTTTCAAACAAGGGTTATCCTAATGCCTCTTATCATTTAGTTACTCCTAACTACACAAGTGTAGTCTCACTAGCGATCTCGGAATGCATCACAAAATAATTTCTAGAATCTATTATACTACCGGTATACTCACTAAGCATTAAAGGTGTATGCTTTTATTCCTAAAGATCTAGGGGCGAACCTCACATTTTTGGGGTGAAATTTGAGTGGTAAACGGTTTTTGTGCTAGTCATATAATTTCTATCAATGAGACGCTTTATTAAGACTAAAGTTTAGCTCATAAATTTCATAAATAATTTTTTAAAAATTTGGTGCTAAAATTGCCCTAACAAATATTTCTCATAGTTTATTACACAAATTACCAAGGACAAGACAAATAATCAAGTGAGTGAATAGTTTCTAAGTTCCCGTTTTATTCTCCCTCCCTACACTTAAACTGAACATTGTCCCCAATGTTCTTCGAAAGTATCAAAGTTATGATAAAGGAAGGTAAGTGTGACAACTCGTAATTTCAGGTCATTTTACAAACTTTATAAATTTCACTATTCATCTCGGGAATTTACTATTCATCGGTTACTATTCATAATTTTACTATTCATCGTTTTTGAAGTCGATTTGATATTTTGAAAGGGTATTTCAAAATTTTACTATTCACGAAACACTATTCATTCCCGGAGAAAATCACTATTCATTATTCACTGTTCATCGTTTTCCGTAAACTAGGTTTACGAGTATCAAATTCGCGTAACCGTAAGGGTTTAGCTGCGAATTCATGAAAAATCATCGAGGACATTTCATATAGACTAGATTTAGTCTACATATCATTAGTAACGTCATCATCATATTAGCTCATGCATGGATTTGCATTTTTCATTAAACGTATAATTTCCTATTAAATAAACGCTATCGCGTAATCATTTATTTTGAACATTTGATCCGACACTTCCAAAAATCATCCTGATATATTTTTATACTTCTTTTAATACTATAAAAATTATAATATTAGTTTACCCGGTGTTTTAAATTTATTTTGTATATGAATTGTTATATATATATATATTTACGACGGTTTTCGTAAATACTACTCGATAATTATTATTTCACTAAATTTTTGTAAGAAATATATTTTTATGATTTTTATGACATCGATATATTTTATTTTGTTCTGTTAAAATTTATTTCTAGCTAACGCTACCCTAAATACTATTTTAACCTACAAATTACAAATATTACTTACACATTTATATACATTGTCATCCAAAAATACATTACCTTTTCTTTTTTTTTTACTCATGTCGACCAAGAAGATGACACAACAAATTTTTGACATAAAAATCTTCTAAACTAGCTATACACATATGCAACTAGACCTACACTTGTGATACTTTTAATTATATACAAAGTTTATACACATACTTACACTAAACATAAGGTGTAAAAAAAAATATCACTCTCCCATTCTCTCTTGTATAAACCGGCCAAGGAAGAAGAGCAACAAGGAGGCAAAAATTTTCAGGGATCAAACTAAATTATACACTCTAGTATACTCTCTTTAAGGGTTTTGAAATAAAAACACTAGAGTATTTAGAAAACCTTGTTCTTTAAACCTCATCACTACACTAGTAAGCAATCATGATCATTTTTAATCTTCCATATTCATATTTTGGTTATTTGTATCATGCTTAAAGAAAACATGCAAGTTATATGAGTATCTATACCACTTTTATTTGTTTTTAGTACTTATAATGAATATATATCATCCTATAATTAATCCCTTGAAACATATCATTTTTGATGATGTTTAGGAACCCATGACACCCTAAGAAGGTGTATGGTAGGTTTAGAATAGCTTTGGTGTTGATTTGATGTGGTTAGAATAAGTATTACGCGAGAGAAATCACTTTCGACAACAATAAATAAGGGTCTGATCAATTTTGCTAAGTCTGGAAATTTCAACAGTTTATAAAATATTTTGGGCTAGATATTCAGAAAATATACTTTAAAACGAAAACGTGGTCGCTAGAACGGGTTAAAACGGAGTTATAACGAAGAAGTTATGCTATTTTCAAGTTTAACGACGAAAACTATATTTTCCGGAAAAATCAGCATACTGTCCAGATTTTTAAGAGTAAAAAATAAGTCTTAAGCGTTATCTAAATGAGTCGATTTATCAAAAATATATTAGTATACTTTAACACGAAGTTAAGGATATGTAAAACGTAGAAAACGGACTTATAACGATTAAATTACACGCGTTTAAATAAGGATGACGTAACTATTTTCACAAGTAGAACTTATATATATTTTCTAATAGCCAAAAATTATAGTCGCGAGTGACCATGTTGAGGGTCGTTTTTTTACATAGTTAGAATACTTTTTAGAAAACGATGTCTTCTAGTAAAAGTAAGTTCGCCTAGCCTATTTTTCAAAATGTCCAACCCTTCGTCAAACGGAGTTGTAACGAATAAAATACGGTCACTCAAACTTTGCCGAAAACTACCCTTAAACAATATTTTGGTACAAGTACCCTACTTTACCTATGTTTTTCTCCATGATCGAGACCTCTATGATAAAAATTTAAAAGCTAAGACTTTGAGATAATGCTACAAGCTTTCCAAAACCGTTGAGTTTGTTTCCTAACACTCGATATTTACCAATTTACGACTAGCTTTCCGAGGCTACTTAGTCACTTTCACGAAATATCAAAGTACATTATTTTGCGACGAAAAGCTATAAATTCTTGATAAATCACTTAACGACTATCGTAGAATGTTGTTTCAACGTAAATACTTGTAAAGTATTTTGTAACTTGACAAGATGTCATAAACATATATTTCGGCGATAAACTCTATTTTCAAAACTGCACAAGTGGTATAGATTACATGTGGATTTGCATGTACGATATATATATTCATGATTTATAATAGATTATATCATTCATATTAGGTTGCAGTTAGAGATTGCACCTCATTTCAGTATTGCCATTATATCATCATAATCATTGTATCAGGTGAGTTTTCATAGCCCCGTTTTATTCAAGTTTATACTTTATTTCAAACCTACGGGGGAGAATACATTGCACATCATTTTTATTACGAGCCCAAGTATATTCAAATTCATTACATTGCTTAAGTTACCTCATTGCCAATTGAATGCCCTCATTTCATAATCATGAACCGTTAATTCCGGAAGAAGCGAGGGTGAGTTAATAGATCTATTGAGGGTGACTCCTCCATCCGGGTTGGTGGTCCCAAGTGGTCAAACGGATGCATTTCATTTCATGTCAGAATTTGAGTTGTTTGGCAAAACACTCTGTTGGGGCGAACATCATGATCAATCTAGCTTCGGTGTCATGTGCTTAGCAATTGTAACATTTTCATGTGACATATTTGTCATACATGGCCTATACTTGTGTTGGTCGTAATAAACACTTTCATAAACTCTATGAACTCACTCAACCTTTGTGTTGACACTTTTAGCAATGTATTTTCAGGTATCTAAGGCATACACTTCATGGCATGCATAAGGACTTATCATAGAGTCGCGGTGACGACGCGTCTCACATGGGATTTTATGCACTTTAAAACATCGTTTGGATTGTACAAACTTATTTCCGCAAATGATGACTATCTTTTTGGGACCTATCTTTTGTAAACTCTGAATGTTTTATTATATCAAACGATGTGTTTTCCAAACGGCACTTTAGGTCGTTTAATATAACTGTAACTGTGATGCTATGGCAGTCATCCCCCAGGAATTCCATTCCGCTGCAAAACAGGTAATTTGGGGGTGTGACAGATTGGCATCAGAGCAAGAGTTATAGAGAACTAGGTTGTATCATTGACCCTAGACTATAACTACATCATCATAGCATCTCATCATTTCATCATAAGTGCATATTCACTATACATGCGGTTTTATACGCACATTATGCGGGTCATTTACATTCATTTCAAATCGATTGTCACATTGATGCCTTCAGATACCCATCCCATCATACTCACATCAGACTCTGACACGGAGAATGCCTTGTCATTCCCTATCACAATTTTAACATCAGTTGACTCAACACCGATAACATCAGATGATGAGACTGAACCCTTTTAGGAGGACGAAGTTGCACCTACACCATCACGATCACCATTGATTCACCGTAGGATCGGGACAATTTATATCATTCAGTCGGGACAGATCATACCATTTGGTAGGACTTATAGGCTTAGTCCTAATGGACCTGTTAGGATGCTTACTGCAAAGAAGAGAGTACATTCTCTTACCCTCATCCTTAGATCACCTGCTACACATGTAATACAACCATCATCAGCTACTCATACCACTATTAGTAGTCCAATAGTGCATACTCTAGCTTTACCTTTGAAACATCGCGAGACAACACGAAAGGGAGTAGTATTTCGTTCACCATCACCTCCTAACTTACCACCAGGATTTTCATTATCATCATCATAATTATTATCTAGAGCACTATCCGTACCATCACATCTCATAGACACTACTCATACATCTGACTTGCAGCTTGGGAAGCGTGCATGATTTGACACACCATTACCATCTATCACTAAGACTATAGACGCTACACCATCCTATAGGTTGAGGACGGTGAGAGTTTCAAAGATGTTGCTGCTAGACAGCCTACTGCTCCTACACTTAAGACACGATTAGACTATCAACAAGAACATATAATAAGTACCTTTCTATCTAATGTAATCTTTATCATTTATTATCTCCACGATAATCACAACCTTTGTTTATTTCATTCCCTATTCCAATTGCCCAAATTTCAATCATTTCGCGACAATACACCACTATCTTACTAGGGTTTAGGGCAACTTTATTCTTGACTAATTAGGAGACTATTACCATTCTATGAAGTTCTCCTATGTATCCTACAAACCATTCAACAAATCTTATTTCAAGTTATCTTGCTACCACTTTATGAAATTATTTCACATAATTTTTATTCCCAGCTATTTTACCACCATCTTAGGAAAATTGTTTCACAAAGTTCTAAAGCAAGCTGTTTTGTTACGACCCTATAAATTGATTTTCAGTCATTCTATCAACTATTTACTACCATTATGCGAAACGATTTTCATGTTACTCTGAAAAATTGTTGGAGCCATTGTGTTACAAAACAAAACGTTGAATACCATCTAAAACTTCGGAGAAACATGATACCATTTCAACAAAACCAAGCATCACATCATTTTTCCTCGATTATACATAGCCTGATCACCTATGTATAATTCAGGAAAGATTATGTCATAAAAGAAACAAGCATCTTTTCAAACTTCCTAAAACAATCTTCACTCAAAAGCAAAGCTTTGTAATCAGATAAATTATTTATAAACAATTCTTTTTGTTAAACACTCTATAGATGCCTACGCCATTCATCACTCACTCAACCGATAAGTTGAAATTTTTACCAGTGACTTTTTAGGAAAAACTTTCTATACCATCTACAAGGAGGATTTCTCGATACAAGAAAACAATGAAAGGATTTCAGAACTACCCACAAGGACTAGAAGTATGTGGTAAGATGTTTCAAAACTCAATAGAAGTCTTAAGACGTCACGAGACAATCCGAACCACTATCTTTGGATTAGAAGCCAAATTCTATCATTTCAAAAGTACTAGCTAGACCGAGTTACAAGATTTAGTACGAAGCGAATACACACTAAGCAACACTATAGGGATAAACCAAGTCTTCTAACCAAGACTGCAGAACATCCCATTAAACATGGTCTCAACAATATGTGAACTTCCCTACAATAAGTTTCCCTTAAAGGAAAATTGAGTTAAATTAAGGTTATCGATATAAACTTTCTATAAGGCATTGTGTTCTCTAGAAATTCCAGATAACCTCACTTCCAAATCAAGAGATAAAACAGGTCTGAACGTATCAGACAATCAATGACTCTCCATTTACAAGTGAAATCAGAACAAACATTCTTCGACATAGTATGAGCTGATATCTAGGTTTTTGCTAGCATGATAACAATATCAGTGATGAACTATTTTAGAAGCACTCAATATCGGAACAAATCTTGAAAATCAACCACCACACCACATCACTTAAATATTTAAGGTTTTGTGACTTGACAACATAGAGTGTGGAAATATTTCGATAAGAGAAGAAACACCATCAAACAATAAACATTTTAGTTATGGAGACTAAGCACCTTAGGCAAGGAAGACTCAAATCATAACATTCGCTAGAACTAGAAACGCGAGGAATCACAACTGTTACCCATAATCTATTCTTTTCAATAATATCCTTTTCGACAGACTTGACATTTTGGGATTTGTCATGAGACACGTGGTGTCAATTTCAATTATACCTAATATAAGGTAGCCGATTCACCTTAGACTTCTAACAATCATTTCAAGATTTCTATGGAACCTACTAAGACATGAGTACCGCCTATTATCCTCAGCCCAATGGTCAGAACGAGAGAACAAAATTCAAACATTAGAAGATATGCTCAAAGCATATGTGATTGTTTCTAGAAATGATTAGGAAAATCATTCTTCATCAAAAAAATTCCCTTACAATAATAGTTATCACATGAACATACTGACTGCACCATTTGAGGCACTCTATGGTTAAGGTGTCAATCACTTATTTATGGGCCAAAATCAGGAAAGTCCAACTCACTAGTCCATAACTCATTCATGAAACAACAAAGAAATCATATAGATCAAGAATCAGTTACAAGCAACAACAAATAGATAGTAAAGCTACGTCGATATACGACGCAAAATATTGGAAATGTGTTCCATAAGTCGCAAACCATTAGAATTTCAAGTTGGCAACAAAGTTATGTTGAAAGTCCCGCCTTGGAAAGGCGTGGTACAATTCAGAAAACGCGGGAAGACCCGATGCGACTCAAATATCCTCACCTTTTCACCGATAACACCGTAGAACCCAACATGGACTGAATTCAGGGACTTAATTCCTTTTTGGGTGGGCGAATGTGACAACTCGTAATTTCAGGTCATTTTACAAACTTTGAAAATTTCACAATTCATCTTGGGAATTTACTATTCATCGGTTACTATTCATCATTTTACTATTCATCGTTTTTGAAGTCGATTTGATATTTTGAAAAGGTATTTCAAAATTTTACTATTCAAGAAACACTATTCATTCCCGGAGAAAATCACTATTCATGATTCACTATTCATCATTTTCCGTAAACTAGGTTTACGAGTATCAAATTCGCGTAACCGTAAGGGTTTAGCTGCGAATTCATTAAAAATCATCGAGGACATTTCATATAGACTAGATTTAGTCTACATATCATTAGTAACGTCATCATCATATTAGCTCATGCATGGATTTGCATTTTTCATTAAACGTATAATTTCCTATTAAATAAACGCTATCGCGTAATCATTTATTTTGAACATTTGATCCGACACTTCCAAAAATCATCCTGATATATTTTTATACTCCTTTTAATACTATAAAAATTATAATATTAGTTTACCCGGTGTTTTAAATATATTTTGTATATAAATTGTTATATATATATATATATATATATATATATATATATATATATATATATATATATATATATATATATATATATTTACGACGGTTTTCGTAAATACTACTCGATAATTATTATTTCACTAAATTTTTGTAAGAAATGTATTTTTATGATTTTTATGACATCGATATATTTTATTTTGTTCCGTTACAATTTATTTCTAGCTAACGCTACCATAAATACTATTTTAACCTACAAATTACAAATATTACTTACACATTTATATACATTGTCATCCAAAAATACATCACCTTATTCTTTTTTTTTACTCATGTCGACCAAGAAGATGACACAACAAATTTTTGACATAAAAATCTTCTAAACTAGCTATACACATATGCAACTAGACTTACACTTGTGATACTTTTAATTATATACAAAGTTTATACACATACTTACACTAAACATAAGGTGTAAAAAAAAATATCACTCTCCCATTCTCTCTTGTATAAACCGGCCAAGGAAGAAGAGCAACAAGGAGGCAAAAATTTTCAAAGATCAAAGTAAATTATACACTCTAGTATACTCTCTTTAAGGGTTTTGAAATAAAAACACTAGAGTATTTAGGAAACCTTGTTCTTTAAACCTCATCACTACACTAGTAAGCATTCATGATCATTTTTAATCTTCCATATTCATATTTTGGTTATTTGTATCATGCTTAAAGAAAACATGCAAGTTATATGAGTATCTATAGCACTTTTATTTGTTTTTAGTACTTATAATGAATATATATCATCCTATAATTAATCCCTTGAAACATATCATTTTTGATGATGTTTTGGAACCCATGACACTCTAAGAAGGTGTATGGTAGGTTTAGAATAGCTTTGGTGTTGATTTGATGTGGTTAGAATAAGTATACGCGAGAGAAATCACTTTCGACAACAATAAATAAGGGTCTGATCAATTTTGCTAAGTCGGGAAATTTCGACAGTTTATAAAATATTTTGGGTTAGATATTCAGAAAATATACTTTAAAACGAAAACGTGATCGCTTGAACGGGTTAAAACGGAGTTATAACGAAGAAGTTATGCTATTTTCAAGTTTAACGACGAAACTATATTTTCCGGAAAAATCAGCATGCTGTCCAGATTTTTAAGAGTAAAAAATAAGTCTTAAGCGTTATCTAAATGAGTCGATTTATCAAAAATATATTAGTATACTTTAACACGAAGTTAAGGATATATAAAACGTAGAAAACGAACTTATAATGATTAAATTACACGCGTTTAAATAAGGATGACGTAACTATTTTCACAAGTAGAACTTATATATATTTTCTAATAGCCAAAAATTATAGTCGCGAGTGACCATGTTGAGGGTCGTTTTTTTACATCGTTAGAATACTTTTTAGAAAACGATGTCTTCTAGTAAAAGTAAGTTCGCCTAGCCTATTTTCCAAAATGTCCAACCGTTCGTCAAACGGAGTTGTAACGAATAAAATACGGTCACTCAAACTTTGCCGAAAACTACCCTTAAACAATATTTTGGTACAAGTACCCTACTTTACCTATGTTTTTCTCCATGATCGAGACCTCTATGATAAAAATTTAAAAGCTAAGACTTTGAGATAATGCTACAAGCTTTCCAAAACCGTTGAGTTTGTTTCCTAACACTCAATATTTACCGATTTACGACAAGCTTTCCGAGGCTACTTAGTCACTTTCACGAAATATCAAAGTACATTATTTTGCGACGAAAAGCTATAAATTCTTGATAAATCACTTAACGACTATCGTAGAATGTTGTTTCATCGTAAATACTTGTAAAGTATTTTGTAACTTGACAAGATGTCATAAACATATATTTCGGCGATAAACTCTATTTTCAAAACTGCACAAGTGGTATAGATTACATGTGGATTTTCATCTACGATATATATATATTCATGATTTATAATAGATTGTATCATTCATATTAGGTTGCAGTTAGAGATTGCACCTCATTTCAGTATTGCCATTATATTATCATAATCATTGTATCAGGTGAGTTTTCATAGCCCCGTTTTATTCAAGTTTATACTTTATTTCAAACCTACGGGGGAGAATACATTGCACATCATTTTTATTACGAGCCCAAGTATATTCAAATTCATTACATTGCTTAAGTTATCTCATTGCCAATTGAATGTCCCCATTTCATAATCATGAACCGTTAATTCCAGAAGAAGCGAGGGTGAGTGAATAGATCTATTGAGGGTGACTCCTCCATCCGGGTTGGTGGTCCCAACTGGTCAAACGGATGCATTTCATTTCATGTCTGAATTTGAGTTGTTTAGCAAAACACTTTGTTGGGGCGAACATCATGATCAGTCTAGCTTCGGTGTCATGTGCTTAGCAATTGTAACATTTTCATGTGACATATTTGTCACACATGGCCTATACTTGTGTTGGTCGTAATAAACATTTTCATAAACTCTATGAACTCACTCAACCTTTGTGTTGACACTTTTAGCAATGTATTTTCAGGTATCTAAGGCATACACTTCATGGCATGCATAAGGACTTATCATAGAGTCGCGGTGACGACGCGTCTCACATGGGATTTTATGCACTTTAAAACATCGTTTGGATTGTACAAACTTATTTCCGCAAATGATGACTATCTTTTTGGGACCTATCTTATGTAAACTCTGAATGTTTTATTATATCAAATGATGTGTTTTCCAAACGGTACTTTAGGTCGTTCAATATAACTGTAACTGTGATGCTATGGCAGTCATCCCCCAGGAATTCTATTCCGCTGCAAAACAGGTAATTTGGGGGTGTGACAGTAAGTAAGGAAAAGAAACTAGTACTCCCCTGATTAGCTCGGTAGGATATGTATGAAGTTGTGGTTAAATCATCTTCCAAGAAAAATGCATAAGTAATAAGCTTCATCCAATATGTGTTTCTTCTTCTTGTCCAATATAACCTGCATACTTATAAGAAAACAAACGAAACCTTCGCTTAAAATTGGTGGTAAAACTATATATGACATACAACTACACTAGAAAGAAAGTAAGATATAATGCTTGTGGAATGGATGTTTGCAGTTTTTCCGGAAAAGTAAGACTTGGGAATTTCCAAAAAATTATAAACTGCACAGAAAACGAAAACTGATCATTCCGTTTTTACATAGCCTGACGTCATCAGGATTTAATCCTGACGCCGTCTGGTTGTCCTGACAAAAAGTGGTCTGCTGCGTTTTTCTGGAAAAATTACATCATTAAAACCATGGAAAAATTTCTGCAAAACATCCATTATGACTCGATACAAGCATTTGACTCTAACAAATGCATAAAGATATCAATTTCAATAGTTGTAATTCTCATGTTCATGTTCTTTAAAAGCTTATGTGATCTTCCCTACACTTATATTTTTGTAAAATACCTTTATATGTAATTAAGACGAGATTAAAAACAAAATAAAGCATTTTCATAATGTCAAACATGAGAATAAACAACAATGAAAAAGATATAAAACACACAAATTGAAAAACAAAACAAGCAACCAATTAAGCATGGGTTGCCTCCCACGAAGCGCTTTTCTTTATTTACGAGTCTTGTAGCTAGACTCGAAGTCGTGCTCTTACGTACCTATGTAAGTAAGGTTATCCTCAAGAATGTCATAGGGATCAAACTTATATTTTAATTTCCTCTTAGTACGCTTAGTCCGGTATGTCTTTTCAAACTTCTCACCATTGTGATCATAAATTGTAATACTAATGTGCCATTCTCCATTCCTATCACTAGGTGCTCTATCCCAGCTCCAATTATACTTAGCCTTCTCACTCTCAACTTTCCACCAATTTATACTAAGATTAATGGGCAAGGTTCATAGGAATTCGGTCATCTTCCTAAACACTAAAGTATCCTCGAATGGGTTCACTTCAATGTCCCTAGCCAATTGTTGTTCATTGAGAGTTGAGTTACTCACGAAGGTCTCTTCTAGATAGAAAGGTCATTGAGGGCCTACAAAGTCTTGCTCACCCTCATTGTAGTAGGAATGCTTCTTGACATCATAAATTGACCTAGTACTCCCTTCTCCTACCACTATCTTAGACATCTTACAATCAATTATGGCACTAGCGGTAGCTAAGAATCCTATTCCAACTAACAATTGGCATGTCGGGTCCTTATTCATGTCTAGAACATGGAAATACGTCAAAAGAGTTAATCGACCTACGTGTGTGACCATGTCCTTCATTATCCTTACCGGATATGCAACACTAGCATCCGCTAAACCTAAGATTGTTTCTGTTGGTTCTATCTTACCTAGGTTAAGGATTTTATGGAGGGACAACGGAAGAAGGTTAATGCTTGACCATAGATCAACTAATGTGTCGAAAGCTTTGGAATTTCCAATGCTACATGGAAGAATGAATAGCCCTGGATCATCTAACTTTTTAGGTAATTTGTTTTGCACAAATGTGGACCCACGTTCTTCTAGTTTTAGTTCTTGCTCATATTTATCTTTTAAGGCATTATAGTAAGGTGCATGAGTCAAGACTTAAAGAACCAGTTTTTCTTGGTGGAGCTCCTTAAACTCCTCTTTTATAGTAGATTTGGGTTCTTGATTGATTGGTGTCTCAAGAGTTGGATGGACCATTGGATCGGGTTGTTGGTATCTCATGACGGGTTTTTGGAACTCGTGTTGATGGCGTTGACCGAATGGACTTGTGGGTGCGAGGGGCATGGATATGCACTCTCACTTGGTGAGCAAGAACATGATGTCGATGAAATCGAATTCACTTTTGGGTTCTTGATAAGGTTTTAAAAGGTACCATTTTGAGGGGTCGTTTAAGTCCTTATTTGATCACTTTTGTATCTGTTATTGCTTAATATCGTTCCTTTTCACTTTTTAGGTCTCGTGAAGGCAAAATGCTGGAATGACACTTATTTGGACGAAAAGGCGCGATTATATGAAGAAAATGGCCAAAGTCAAAATCGAGACACTCACAGTTGCTGAAAGTAGAAGGCGACGGCGTCAGGTGCTACATTGTGACGCCGTCCCAAAATTATTGTGACGATACAGGACTCAAAACTCGTATTTTCAAGAGACGGCGTCTAGTTGTGAAAGAGTAGGCCGTCGCTACTCAGACGGCCTAGATGCAATCCAGACGACGTCAGAAGCTGAAGAGGACGGCGTCACGGACATAAGGTGACGCCGTCGCAAGGTTAACGTGGCCAAGACGAAACCCTAATGACGGCGACACGACGGCGTCACTAAACATAAGGTGACGCCGTCGCAATTGTAATCTTATATATAGAATCCGAATTTTTCAGTCTTTGTGTGGAGAATCTTTGGAGTAAAAACCTAAAACCGAACCTAAGGTGTCTTGTACAGTATTTTAGGGTTTTAAACCCTATCTTACATCAAGATAAGTCTTTACTTCATTAATTCAATTATGTCTTTGATTATTTGTGTGTATGCTTGCATGTTCTCCATGTCCGGCTAATTTATTTGTGTGTTTGCTTAGGAAGTATGGAACTTAATTATTGAATATTGGTTGGTTGTTTCTTATCTTAGTTGATTAATGATCTAGTAATGCGATAGGTCATTCGTTGTGTACTTAATGCTTGATTCATCTTTGTGAACCTTAGAATATAATTACCTGAGTAGTTGTAGGCTAAACCATCCAAAGAGCGCCTTAGAGTAGGAGTTTATAATCCCTAGTGGGTTTGTAGACAAGACCCTTTGGTAAGTTCAAAGAGTTAGGGAGAAACGCATACCCTACAACTTTAGACACACAACGCAACTAGGAATAAGACGTGACACTCAACCATCAATAGGAGATAATTAAGGAGTAATACAAACTAAGTAAACACATCTTTAAACTATCATACGAGCACACATTAATTAGACATAGACTCCCACAACCTTAGTTTAGATAATTAGATAATAGTAGAGTAATCGGTAGAAATACCAACCCCCTAAATCCAATACCCGAGATTCGTACCTTTCCATTTTCATAAAATATAAAAAGATAAAAAATAATCTTCCTCAACCTTAACCTTAGCGTAGTAACTCCTTACTAGCATTCCTATTCCCCTAGAGAACGATATCAATACCCGTGGCTTACCCTAATTACTACACTACAACGATTAGGTTCACTGCCTAGGGTGTTATAAAACTTGCTCGAAGAAAAGGAAGTTCCTTTGACCCCGAACGACGCGTGTAGCGTTATCAAGTTTTTGGCGCCGTTGCCGGGGAATAGAATAGCTAGTTAGTAGTCCACCTCGTTTAGGTTCTTTGCTTGATTCCTATCAAGTAAATTTTTTCTCAATTTTTAGCTTTCTCTTAGTCTATCCCCCTTCTTCGTAACCTTTGTTCGTAACCCCATCACTTTTCATCATGGAAGGTGATAACCCACTACCATTCATCAACATACCACCAAATGACCCGCCAAGAGCCCGTACTCTTGGTGAATACTCGAGACCAAGCCACCTAGGCTATAGGAACACCATTGAGCTTCCCGACCAAGCCCAAACTACGGCCCTGCGATCCGACACCATCCGGTTGGTGCAAAACGGATGTGCATTCCATGGACTTCGTTCCGAAGATCCAAATCAGCATCTGAGGGATTTCCTCAAAATCGTCGATTCCATCGACCTTGATGCTACTACTCGGGAGACCACGCGCCTGCGTCTCTTCCAATTCTCTCTACGGGACCAAGCTAGTAATTGGCTTGGGCGACTTCCCGCCGGCTCCATCTCAAGTTGGGACGATCTTACTTCTCGCTTCTTTGCTCAATTTTTCCCACCGGGGAGAACCACTAAGCTTAGGAATGACATCTTGATGTTCCAACAACGTCAAGGTGAATCTCTCTACGAAGCATGGACCCGATTCAAGGACTTACTTCATAAAGTCCCTCATCACGGCATTGATCTTTGGCTCCAAGTCCAAATCTTTTATGATCATGTCAACTTCCCCACTAAGCGATCCATAGACCAAGCGGCCGGTGGAAAACTTAGTGATCGCACTGCAGAAGAATCATGGGAAATAATAGAGGACCTCGCCCTCTATGACAACGAAAGTTGGGATGACCCCCGTGAGCTGCCCAAAACCGTCAAGGCAATCTCCTTGCCTCCTCCCGACCGTAGGATGATCGAACTTGAAGATCAAGTTAAATTCCTCATGAGTTCCTACGAAAATCCTAAGTCTTCACACCATGTGAACAAAGCTTCTTCCTCATGCGAGCCGTTTTGTGATCCTCATAACACGCGCACTAGCACCCGATCCCCCGAACACGCTTCTGTTGATTACGCATCCTCGCGTATTAATGGAGCGGGAGGAAGATTCCCTACAACACCCGGACCTAGGAATTTCAATGAAACCCGAGAGGCATGGAAAGGCAAGCCCGACTTCTATTGGGGACAAACCAAAGAATTCACTTCTAATGATTTCTCATGGCCCCCACCTAACGGTCCTAACCAACAAAACATCGAAGGGATGTTGCAAAACCTAGTTGCATCCCAAGAAACCCAAATGGCTAAGCTCTCGGACCGCTTTAACAATCAACAAGCCGAGATGGATAGGAAAATAGACAACCTTTTGAAAGCCATAGCTAATAGTGATAAGAAAGTTAGTGCTATCTCAACTCCCGAGCCTTCAGGTATAGAGATTAAGGATCCAAGCAAGCTAACGAAGTATGTCCAATTCGTCAATACCATCGCCTTAGTTGAACCTAATGAAACAAATGACGAAGAGGACTATACACTTGTGGATGATGAAATACCCGAGGAAGTAGATGAAGTAGACATTGACTATTTCAACAAATTTCCTACGGAAGAAGAACTATCCCGCCACCCTCACTTAGTGCGTGACCTCCGTCACATGTATGTTAGGAAAAGTCCTCGAATCAAGTTCGGGAACCCTTGGAATCTTAACATACCATGTGTCATAGGACACCTTTTTGTGGCAAAAGCTTACATTGATCGCAAGTCCCCAATCAACATAATGACTAGCACCTACTACATTTGGATATTGAAGAAGCCTATTCCAAATAGGCAAGACCCCAATGATCCTAATGTTAGTTGCAATTTTCTTGGTAGAGTTAAGGGATTGCCCGTTTATGTAGGTAGTTTCACGTTTCCTACGGACTTCATAATTGTGGATGATATTAGCACGGCAATAGACCCTAGTTTGTCCCATGTTATTCTAGGAAAACCTTTCATAGAAAGCACCGGGATGACCTATGACCCCTCGTTAGGAGTAGTGCGATTCAAGAACGAGACCGATGACATAGCTTACCAAATTCCGTTTAAGATCGAGAAGTTTTCATCACTCTCTAATGATGAAAAGGAATTTAAACTGTCGGTCTATTATAGGAATGATAAGGATAGGGAAAAAGGTGTTGATTATGTTATGGCTAAGATTTTCGGATTCTATAAGGATTGCTTGAGCCTAGGACCGGAATATAGAATCAATTGGGGAGAGGATGAACTCTTAAAGAAGTGCATGTTAGGGCACTTCTACAACATGGAATCCCCCATTAGAGACCGTCAAGAGGGCGGTAATGAGAAAACGTAGGAGCACGACTACGAGTCTAGCTACAAGACTCTTAAATAAAGAAAAGCGCTTCGTGGGAGGCAACCCATGCTTAATTGTTTGCTTGTTAGTGTCATATATCTTTTATTAATTGTTTATCCTCATGTTTAAATTTGTGAAAATGCTTTATTTTATTTTTAACCTCGTCTTAATTGCATACAAAGGTATTTTACATAAGGGATAAGTGTAGGGAGGATTACACACGTTTTCAAAAGAAACGTAAACATGAGAATAACAATTAACAAAAAGATATTTATGTTTGTTTGTTCGAGTCAAATGCTTGTATCGAGTCATAATAGATGTTTTGCAGAAATTTTTCCAGATTCTAAAGATGTAAAATTTTCCGAAATTTTTTTCAGAAAATCGCAGACCAGTTTTTGTCAGGATAACCTGACGGCGTCAGGATTGCAACCTGACGGCGTCAAGAAGGAGTAAAAACATCAGATTACTTTTTCTCGTTTTCTGAGCTACTTATAAATTTTTGGAATTTTCCAGGTCTTAATTTTCTTAGAAATTCTGTAAACATCCATTCCACAAGCATTATATCCTAGTTTAAATCGAGTCTTATATATATTATTACCGCCGATTTTACGCGAAGGTTTCGTTTGTTTTCTTCAAGTGTGCAGGTTTAGTTTGTCAAGAAGAAGTTACATAAGATTGGAAGGAGCTTTTCACGCAATAATTCTTCTTGGAAAAGATTTAACCACCACTTTACACGGATCCTACCGAGCTAATCAGGGGAGTATTAGTTTCTTTCGTTTTTTACCTTCTTTTATCATAACTTTGATACTTTCGGGGAACATTGGGGACAATGTTCAGTTTAAGTGTAGGGAGGGAAAATAAAACAGGAACTTTGAAACTATGCTTATCCTTGACTATTTGCTTTGTCCAATTGTGATTGTGTAATAAACCATGAGAAAATGTCGGTTAGGGTAATTTTGGCACCAAATTTAAATTTTTTTATGACATATAGGAGTGGGCCATTAGTCTTAACAAAAGCGTCTCATGGATAGAAAGTTGCATGACTAGCACAAAACCCTTTACCACCCAAATTCCACCAAAATGTGAGGATCGCCCTTAGATTAGTAGGAATTAAAGCATTCATCTTTAATGCTTAGAGTGTGAACCGGTAGTATATTAGATTCTAGAACTTGTTTTGTGATGCATTCCGAGATCGCAAGTGAGGCTACACTTGTGTAGTTAGGAATAACTAAATGATAAGAGGCATTAGGATAACCCTTGTTTGATACCTGTAATATAATTACTTCTTCCACTTCGGTTGAGTAATTCCCCCACACCCTTTGCGTTGTACTCATTTTTAGTACACGATACCCCTAGTTAACCCCTCAGAGCCTATCCTTTTCGCGGTTCTCGTGATGTTTCGGTTTTTCCGGAATATCAATGAAGAGCATTGTTTACACCCCACCCCCAAATATACACCCAAATCGCCTTAGCCTACCCCTTATGCACTCACTTTTAGTGCAAATGTTTGTTATCACCCTAAACCCTTAGTTCAATTATCTAGTTGCTTGCATAAGTTGCTAAGTCGAGTCATATCCTTTGTATACAGTTTTGGGACGATTGGGATTCATGGGAAAAGTTAAAGTTTATGAAATGACGGGAAGGGAACGTTAAATTCAAATTCCCTTTGTTTGCGTAATAATGTACCCCAAGTGTTTTGATCTTTTCAATTCAGGTCAAATTAGTGTTAGAGTAATAAAAACTCAAGTGTAGGGATATGCATGTAAATCCCTAGTATTTTGATGTTATCATAGAGGATGGTAGAGTAAAAGTGTAAGAAACAAACAAAAAAAAAAAAAAAAAAAAAAAAAAAAATCAAAAAAAAAAAAAAAAAAAAAAACAAAACAAAAACATACGGGCTACCATCCTACATCTATCTTTAAATTTATGTTTATTTATTTCAGTTATCTAGAGTTTAGAGTGTCGAGTCTTGGCTTAGCAACGCCATTCTTCATATGCAGTTAACATAAAGATTTTTGACTTGCCACCACTAAATAGCCTATCCCACCAAACCCTTATTTCCCTACCGTAAGCCTAACATTACAACCCTTTAAAAGACCTCTTTGATAGTCTTTCCTAGGTGCTTACGCCAAAGCGATGGAGGTTTGATCTATTCTCAAGCCTATGGTAATCTATGTACTAGGACCGGTTAATGAGTGTTTATCTTCCATTTCCTATATTGTTATATTTCATATATACACCCGAGAGAGATGTGAGTATCCAAACACCCCATGTGAGGTGCTAGTATGTAATTTCCGTGCTTGTTATGACCTTTGCGGGGCTTATATGTGTTGTGGACCGTTTTGAATTAATGCTTCATGACCCCTAACTTATAAATTAATTGGCTAAAAGCACATTTGCTTGAGGACAAGCAAATAACAAGTGTAGGGATATTTGATAAGGTTTTAAAAGGTACCATTTTGAGGGGTCGTTTAAGTCCTTATTTGATCACTTTTGTATCCGTTATTGCTTAATATCGTTCCTTTTCACTTTTTAGGTCTCGTGAAGGCAAAATGCTGGAATGGCACTTATTTAGACAAAAAGGCGCGATTATATGAAGAAAATGGCCAAAGTCAAAATCGAGACACTCACAGTTGCTGAAAGTAGAAGGCGACGGCGTCAGGTGCTACATTGTGACGCCGTCCCAAAATTATTGTGACGATACAGGACTCAAAACTCGTATTTTCAAGAGACGGCGTCTAGTTGTGAAAGAGTAGGCCGTCGCTACTCAGACGGCCTAGATGCAATCCAGACGACGTCAGAAGCTGAAGAGGACGGCGTCACGGACATAAGGTGACGCCGTCGCAAGGTTAACGTGGCCAAGACGAAACCCTAATGACGGCAACACGACGGCGTCACTAAACATAAGGTGACGCCGTCGCAATTGTAATCTTATATATAGAATCCGAATTTTTCAGTCTTTGTGTGGAGAATCTTTGGAGTAAAAACCTAAAACCGAACCTAAGGTGTCTTGTACAGTATTTTAGGGTTTTAAACCCTATCTTACATCAAGATAAGTCTTTACTTCATTAATTCAATTATGTCTTTGATTATTTGTGTGTATGCTTGCATGTTCTCCATGTCCGGCTAATTTATTTGTGTGTTTGCTTAGGAAGTATGGAACTTAATTATTGAATATTGATTGGTTGTTTCTTATCTTAGTTGATTAATGATCTAGTAATGCGATAGGTCATTCGTTGTGTACTTAATGCTTGATTCATCTTTGTGAACCTTAGAATATAATTACCTGAGTAGTTGTAGGCTAAACCATCCAAAGAGCGCCTTAGAGTAGGAGTTTATAATCCCTAGTGGGTTTGTAGACAAGACCCTTTGGAAAGTTCAAAGAGTTAGGGAGAAACGCATACCCTACAACTTTAGACACACAACGCAACTAGGAATAAGACGTGACACTCAACCATCAATAGGAGATAATTAAGGAGTAATACAAACTAAGTAAACACATCTTTAAACTATCATACGAGCACACATTAATTAGACATAGACTCCCACAACCTTAGTTTAGATAATTAGATAATAGTAGAGTAATCGGTAGAAATACCAACCCCCCAAATCCAATACCCGAGATTCGTACCTTTCCATTTTCATAAAATATAAAAAGATAAAAAATAATCTTCCTCAACCTTAACCTTAGCGTAGTAACTCCTTACTAGCATTCCTATTCCCCTAGAGAACGATATCAATACCCGTGGCTTACCCTAATTACTACACTACAACGATTAGGTTCACTGCCTAGGGTGTTATAAAACTTGCTCGAAGAAAAGGAAGTTCCTTTGACCCCGAACGACGCGTGTAGCGTTATCAGTTCTTTATCGTGTCACTTGGGAGTTGATTCGTGCAAAACCGTCAAGTCTAAACAGACTCAAAACAGTTCACACACCAAATGCAATTTAGATCAGAGGAATATAGGGAATTCCTGGGTCGTTAAGTCCCACGGAGGATGAATTGGTGTTTAAAACAACTAATCAGATGGTAGAATGATTACTAAGGATAGCAATCAGTAGGGTTTTCGATGGAAAATTATACTAAAAGAAAAGATTAACAAATAACAGCGACTTAAATGCAAATTAAAAAGATTAAAAAGATAAAATCTATTAAATAAACGCTATCACTATTTTTAAAGGCGATGAACGTTTAAAACCTAAAACTTAAAACTTACGTTTAAATAAAAATAATGTCTACGTACAAAAATAAAAAGTGAGTTTTAAAGAAATAAAAGACCTACAAAGATAAAAATTATACTTTTGGAATCCTAATAATAAAAGAAAATTTTTAGAAAAAGAAAATTATTTTTACAACTATTTATTTATTTATTATTAATTAAAAACTATTTATTAAGTATTTAAAATGCACTAAAATACAAGAAAATACAAAATTAACCTAGAAAAATGAAATTATAACTTAGAAAAATCTAAAATATGATAAAACTTATTTTAAAATTAAAAATATATTTTTTAGACTTATTATGTATTTATTATTAATTTAAAACTATTTAAAACTAATTAAAATGCTAAAAAATACTTTTTAAACTAAGAAAATTATGGAAAAATACTTTTTATTACTTTTATATTTATCTTAACCTAAGAAAATTGAAAAATTATTTTTTTGGACTTTTTATAATTTATTAGTATTAAATGCTATTTAAAAATACCTAAAAACTGTTTTTAATTACTAAAAATAGCAAACAGTTATGAAAAATAATGAAAATTTCAGGAAAAGTCTATTTTAATATGCTTAATCTAAGAAAAATAGAAAAACATGGTCTTGTTTGGTGAAATTAGCAACTGCAGTTGTGACTGCTTATAAATAAGCACTTGAAAAAGCTAATTGTTGACCAAAGACTACCAAACTTACACAGAAGCTATATTAAGCTAAAACAACTCTATTGCAACCAAAAACAACAAGCCATGACTATTGATTACAAGTTTAACACAGATTTTATGTTTGAGCTTGTTGTTAAAAACAGAAAATGGTATACTACTTTAAGCTTAAGCACAGATCACTCAATAAGCTAAAAATGAAAAACAATTATTAGAACTTGTTTAAGACCTGGGTGAGACTAAATATACCAAAACTCAGATCATGAAAAGCTCTGATGAGCTTGGGAGAAGCTTTTGCAAAACCTGAGAACCCACTGAGTAAAATTCAGTTAATACTGAGTAAGTTGGGACAAAAAGATAAGCAGTTGCAGGCCTAGTGAATAAGCTCAAACTGGAAATTTTTAACTTGGATCTTGAAAAGGACCAGGTTGGCTATCTTAAAACCAAAAATCAGAGGTTGAGGTCAACTCATAAGCTCTGTAGGAGCTTTTGATTTGACTATCAAAACTGATGCACAGGACAGATTTGCAAACAGGTATGAAAAATAAGCTAAATAAAAAGCTATCAAATAAGCTATAATTGGAAAATAGAAACTTGTAACCTTGAGACAGCTTGGTTAGCTTCTCAAAAAACCAAAACACACAGGATAATGATCACTAATAAGCTCTCTAAGAGCTTATGAACTTGCTACCAAATCTGTGCACAGGACAGATTGTTTGACTTTTTAATTGAAATGAAATGTTGACTAAACTGAATTTTAACTTGAATCTATGAACTGATTATGTAATATTAAGCTAGAAGGAGATTAAATTAAGCTAGGTTACCAAGTTTTATGCTACTGTGATGACTTTTACACTCAAACTTCCAACAGTGAGCTTATGAGATGAGATTAAAGAGTATTTTGACTATTTGTCTAAAGAGTACAGGTTTACTTATTTCTTTTGAGTTCTTTAGACCAAGTGAGATACAAAACAAGCACAAACACAGGTCTGCACTACCTTTTACACAGATTACCAAGATAAACCAAACACTCCTATTTATGACAGTTTTGATGTTTTTCAAAGGATAACCAAGATTCAGACCATGAACATGATTTAAAACCTAATATTATCACTTATTAAGACTGAATAAACACTAAACCATATCAATAACAACATAATATTGAGAAATAACAACTATGCTAAATTAACTGTGAAAATGAAATTTATAATAACTTCTGATTTTAAAATAACAAACTACTGGTTTTATTGTTTGATTACACTTAATTACAACTACTGAACATGATTGAACAGAAATTTAAGCTAAGAACTGACTTAAACAGTAAATGCCAAAATAAGATCAAAATGCTTACAAATGACTTGAGGTCACAAACTGAGAATTAAGACCAAATAACCAATCCTATAGCTTACCAGTAAGCACTATACCCAAGACCATCCATTATACATCCTGCTCCAGTATTTTTGAACCTTGTACCATGATTTTTTATTTTTAAGTTATTTATTTGTTATTTTTGTGAATTTCTGATTTTCACTATCAAACTGCTTTTTATAGTATCTAAAAGCTTTGATAAGCTTAATAAGGAGCTTATATGAGCTTCTCAGTCCAAACTAACATCTTCTAACAACATTTCAACATTTTGATATTTTGGTTTAATTCGTAAAAATTGCATAATATGAGATAAGAACTCAAAACTGAAATTGATGATATCAAAAAGTTTTAGGTTACACAGGAAACATGAAATACAAGATTTAAAGCTTTAAAATGCACTGATATTAAAGTTTAAGCTAAAAACGACAATGAAAATTAAAATTATTCTAGATAGATTACAATACTGCTCCTCTTGATATTTATTGACTTGAAAATATCTTCTTGTCGACCTCTGAAGTTATCCCACCTAAATCCAGCCGTTGAAATCATCCAGATAATCAGATTAGCCATTTGTCAGTTTTGGCGCCAAAAATGTCTTGAGCAGGTTTTCTGAATTAATGGCTTTTGGATTGGTGTGGAGGTGGAAGGAGAAAGGTAATCAAGTGGTGTAACAGCTGGAGTTGTTGAAAATGAGGGAAAACCACCACTGGTTTTGGCTAAACCAGTGTGGGAGAGATGAGGCTACAGTGCCCGCGGTTTATTTTGATTTAAAATTTGGGCCGGGTTAGTATTTGGGCTTTGGATTTGGACTTAGTAAATAATAGGGTCCGTTTGGTATAGAAACTAACAAGGACTAACTTTGCAATTTAGCCAAAGTTAAGGGCTGATCTTGAACATGTTCCAAAGTTCTCATAAGGGTTAAACCTGCCAAGTATTAATAGTACAAGGACCTTTGTTGATATTTTCCATTTTTTTTAAATCCAGGGACTAAAATTGCCAATTTAGAAACTATAAGGACCAATCTTGTAATTTTCTCCAAAGTTTTATCATAAGGACCATTTTTGCCATTTATTAATAGAACAAGGTTAAAACTTGATAATTTTCATTTTTTTTTAAATTAACCAAGGACTATTTTTGACATTTTTCCAAAGTTCAGGGACTAAAGTTGTCAATTTGTGATTTTTGAACTTTAAAGGGTTTGTTTTGACAACTTTTGAATCTTATGGACCTAAAATGATATTTTGCAAGTTTTTGAATTACCAGGGACTATTTTGACAACTTTTGTAACTTGGGGGACTAAAACTGCCAATTATGCAAACTTGATACGTTTTTCATCAGATTTTGATGTTTTTGCATTTAAAACATATAAAACACTTGTTTGTGATATTTTTATCATTTTGATGTGTTTCTGAGTGTTTTCAGATGTTTTTGGCATTCTAACAGTATAAAAATGATGAGTATTTAGACACTCATCAGGAGTGCTCCTACATCCCGTTCATTGAAGGCTTTTAAGAGGGTGTCGTGCTTGGTTGTTATCTCACTTTGTCGTTGCTTGAAATCGGCTTCAAGCTTAGTCAATCGAGATTCTTGAGATGACATGAATTTGGACACCATTCCCTCAAGACTAGTGGAAGTTCCAGTTTTTGAAGGGCTGTTGTAGGAGGTGTGGTTTGGTTGGGACCTATTGGGTGGACTAGATGAGTTGTTTTGGGGCGGGTTTGAGTTTGGATCCACCTAAGGTTAGGGTGATTCCTCTATGAGGGGTTGTAGGAATTTCCTAGGTTGTTTTGCTCGGGCTTGAAAGTGTACCACTTCTCTCCCGGTCTGTCGGTATGTGTGGAGGCGTAGTCCGCAAAAGCTTGTTCGGGGAGTCTTGTGCAATCACGAGTGTTAGAGGACCACTACATAATTCACAAGGTGTTGTATGTTGGGAATTTATTTTAAAATGCAGAATTAGGGCTTGTATTTATAGACTCGTCAAAGTTACAACGTAACCTTGTGAATTAGTTAAGCCGTAACCATCGTATATCAGATGATCTTATCCATAGTAAAATATTTACGGCGTAACCTTAAGAATCGGTTACGACCGTAAAACTCTCGTAGTGAATTTCATCACTTTTATGTCGTAACCTTGCAAATGGGTTACGGCGTAAGTATCTTGACCATAAAAAGTCTTCTAAGTCTAGAATTATATTCGGCGTAACTATGCTGTGAAGTTACACCGTAACCTTGAACTGCGTTGACTTTGGTCTTCTAGTGTAAATCCTATATACGACGTAAGTAGATTATGGAATTACGCCATAACTCTTGTCTGGCTAGCATACTCTTGTATATTTACTTTAATAACCTTCCAAATCCGCGTCTCTTTGTTCATATGCTCATTAATGACCTAAAAATGATAAATTAAAAAATAAGAGTATAATTTCAAGTAAAACAATACAAATGATGAGCATATTAGGGGGAAATTGACACTAAAATATCATGTCTATTTGATGTCATTATGTACTTTTTCAAAGTGTCCTGTTTTAGTACGCGTACTTTTTTTTTAACTTTGTTTAAGTTGTATATTAGCAATGTACTTTCCATAAGTGTTTCAATTTGGTACGTCGATGACGTACCAAATTGGAACACTTATGGAAAGTACATTGCTATTCTACAACGTAAACAAAGTTAAAAGAAATTACACGTACTAAATTGGAACACATTGAAAAAGTACATTGATATTCTATAACTTTAAAAAAGTACGCGTACCAAAATGGGACACTTTGAAAAGTACATTGCTATTCTACGACTTAATCCCCAAGAAATAAATGAGTATGAACTCGCTAAAGTTGGAACGTGGGTTTTTTTGCTAAAAGAACACATTTTTGATCAAATTTCACAAATAAAACATCACAAACTCGTGTTAGAGCTCTGATACCACTATTTGGATCCTAATACTATCATAATTCTACATGAGTTTAGTGGCCTTGGTTGAGAGAAATGATCAAACAACATGCTGGAAGGTAGAGAGTAGTGAGAGAAAGAGGTTACTAGCTAGTTTATTAGAGATAAAAAATGATACAAGAAGAATTCCCCCACCCTTCTAGAAGAATCTAGGGGGTATATATTGACTTATTACATGTTATCTATCACTACTTAACAACATTAGTCCCTGTGTTATACGCATAGATGATTGCTAATATAATTTACGTAAATGCCTTTACTTTTAAGGCTAACAAACAGTAACCCCAAACCGGCGCCTCTCACATTTTGTGAGAAAACTATTTTTTTTAGTGAAATGCTTGACAGTAACTCTATACAAAGGGTATAACCCAGTATTCGCTTGCATTGAAATGCTTGACACTCTTTATTTATTTTACGTAGTACATGCTCACACATGTAGTTGTGATTTATGTATCTTTAAATTGAAAAACCAACTGCAGAGATTCATATTGGCTACGATGATTCTCTTAATTTTGGGCTAACAAAAACTGGAAGACACAAATATCAATCAAATTTTCCAGCCCATACAAAATTTGAGTCAGGGCGTACATACAGTTCCGCTCACATTAAAGAAAATTTTCATGTTTATACCACAAGCGGTCCTTCCATGTTTATACACAATGAAGTGACTAGTTGACAATGACAATGATTTTTTGCAATTTTATTTTATTGAAACGCATGTTACTGACAGTTGTATCTTGGTTGGGCAACCACACCTGAAATGTGGTTGTAGCCATGGAGGATGTTTCGTACAGTTCCTCCACTTGCAAATCAGAGCCTTACTTCAAATTAGAAGTGTCTAAAAGGTCGACCCGAATTTTACTCGAGTCAATAATTTTACTCGAGTCAATTCGGGTCTACCCGACTAACCCGAGTTATAAATAGGGTCGCGTTCGAGTTTAGCCTCAACCCGAATTGGCCCTAAGCTGACCCACACGACTTGACTAACACTTTTACAATGTAAACATATTGAAGTAAGCAATATTTTTAATCAATTACTTACAGGGTTAATGACATCTAATAGCAACAAACTTTATCAAATGTTCACATATCAGTTATGAACCCAATAAAATATCACAATACCCATCAAACTTTGTTTGTTTTGTGTTCATATCAACAAAAACCTGTTTTTACCTCCAAAATCCACACTAACCATGCCACGTCATAAATTTGTACCATTATGATCCACGTTAGATTGGGTTCATGTCTGATAAGTGAACATTTGAAAAAGTTTGATGGGTATTTTGAAACATTTGACAAAGTTTGATGGGTATTTTGAAACAACTAACTTCACGTAATTAACTTAAGAATAAATAAATAAATCCACGTATGCAGTTAACCGGTGTAGTCGGTTGCCAGTCGTGCCACGTAAGCAAAAGTATGATATAGAGCTAAAATTTTAAAGTTTGATGGGTAGTGTAGTATTTTATTGGGTTCATAACTGATATGTGAACATAACTGATATCGAGCCATTAACCCTTACTTATATTCAGGTTGACCCGAACCCTAATTGACGCGACCCAATTTAACCTGACCAGAATTGACCCGAATAAGACTCACCCGAGTCTATATATGAGTGGGTTTGGGTTATTTTTTTGGCTCAACCTGAATTGACCCGAACCCGACTAACACCCCTACTTCTAACCTTTTCAAATCAGAAAGTGGTTGAAATTTTTAAATGAAACATAAAGACCATGTCATCCTTTTATCGGCCAGATCGGTATTGCTTCATTTAAACTTTAAAATCAGCTCACTATAAATCTTTGCAATTAAATGTTACATTTCTTCTTTTTTGATTCACTTTGTACTTCTATGTTGAAGTTAAAAAAGCTATACAATTGCTTAAATGTGTGTTCCTTCTCTAATTTTCTTTGGGATCAGTTGTCCCTATTAAGTAAAAGCTTTCGATGAAAGGTTGTACTCAATAAGGGCAAATGATTATACACGAACCTAGGAAATAATCTTAGAGAAGAATAGATGTTTGTGATAAAGAAGCACCCGTACATTCTTACCGGATGCAAAAGTCTATCTCAAACTGTTGCCTCTGATAAACAATTTTGTACCGGTACTGTATTCATTGATTTCGCATAAAATTTACTACCAAGTATAGTTTACATATCTTTACATTTAACAATAAACTGTGTTAAGCACAAAATTCCTTTATTCTACATCTGTTTTGAATATTAATGTCAAGGCTGTAATGATTTATTTGTCTGATACCTCAATTTTTGTGGCTCACATAAAATCTGAGCCACGACATAAAGAAATTGATCACTTTATATTTAGGTTGACCGATAAATATCGAGTTGACATGCTAATTTTGGCATGAAAAAGGATGAGAGAAATAGAGATGAAAGTTATTTGTTATACTTGGAGAAAAAGTTTTGTTAACAACCCGATCCTTGCATGCATCATAGAAAACTTTCATATCTATCTCTCACATCCTTTTCATGCCAACATTAGTATCTTAACGTTCACTCATTCACTAAATATAAAATGATCAATTTCGCAGGAAAACACTGATTAACAGAAATCAGGATACAACCGAGTTCGAGCTCCTACAAATGGCAGAAATGTGTGATAGTACCAATAACTGTGATAGTGATAACTGTATTTCTTTTTTTGAGAAGAAAAATTGGACTAAACATTTTTAGGGGTTAACATTCAAATCGATGAAAAACCAATATCGTTGATAAAAAATGCTTAAGTAAAGCAAGATGCGGAACAAGAGAAGATACTGTAAAAGTAGATTTGGTCAAAATTATTTTACATGTCCTCTTCTGCTTCCTTTAATATAATCAAAAACAACAAGTGGCTTTTTTTGCGTGAACATTCTTCTTCAACAATAATCTAAGCAACTTTATTCATGTTGTCGAGTTAGCTCAGGTTCCCAAACTTCTGAAGCCGGGATTTTCTTAGTTAAAGATAAATTATTGTGGGTAATGTTTGATACTTTTTTTGTTGACTTAATATAATTCGGAGTGTTATAATTTACAATTAAAGAAGAGGTATATGCCAAGAACGAAACTATTTTTGAAATTGGATTAAAAGTTTGACACACACCAACTAATATTATACCACATCATCTAGATTAAAAAAATAAAAAACAACTTGCTAAAACCATAATTCAAATAGCGAAAAAGATACAAAAAATAATACCACCACATCTGAATTAAAAAAAATAAAACAATAAAAAAATCCCGTCGCAATGCGCGAGCTAACCTATTTACTACAAACACCCATTGGTTTTTGCTTAAAACATGTCAAGTTGCCGGCTTAAAAAGTTTTAAACTATTTACCTTGATTAATTTCCATTAAAACAAGGATTATGATATAAGTATTAATACCTTTTGAACAACGTGCATATGGTATTTTTCTTTACTGAATCATATTGTTAAAACAAGGACCATGAATGCCTTATAAGTTTTTAGCATGGGCTTCAACATATTGGCTATAATAACGTAATAAACAAAATGGGCCATAAAGTGGTTTAGTGTTTTCTTGGAGCCGACTATCTTTTATTAATTTTCACACGCATTTCAGATTCAATATTTTCTTTCAAACATTAGGATAAACATGGAATTTACCGTTTACCCAACTCTGATACCAAATGATTACATATTGATGATGAAATGCATAGTTTGTCAATATATATAACACGATTGTAGCAAGTCTGGAAATTACAGGAACCTATTTGGGTATGTGACGACTGACGCCAGAGCGATTATGTCAAACAGGCTGGACATTTTGCATAAAACTGATATAGAGTAGCTACGTGGATTAAGTACACAAGCAAGGGAATAAAACCAATACAACCCAAATATTAGCACTAGAAATTGATATGTAGTATTGTAGTTAACTCAAATGGACCCCTATACATAAATAATTCAATAAAGCAAATGAAGGTGCAACCCTTGAGTTAATATCACGCATGTATAAACTTGCAGGCGTGGACACGGGCCTGTTGACGTAACCACATACGTTATCAAATTAAACTTTCGTTCATATAATTTGTTTTCGGAAGATAGTTATATATACTCGTTTCTGTACAAACATAAAACGCTAGAACAAACTCCAAGGTTGCCTATTGTTAAGACGTCTCAAAGGTTTTTAGAGGAGACCAGAGCCATATACAAGAGTGTACAAGATGTGCTACCGTGCATAACTTTAAATTTTTACAGACCTCAAAATATATACCTTGTTATATATTTGGGGCCTCAAAATTCACTTTCAACAGAAATTGTTACCGTTGTACAATATTATGTTATTAAATTTGTAAAAAGATAGATCATAAAAAAACTATGATTTTGATTTCCATAGTTGGTATAATCTAATTTCGATCCTCGCACTTATTTATCGTATAAGCTTTTGCACAGAACTTAGCAACGGCACTGGAAGAGACTAGGGTCGTAACACGCTAGGTAAACATGCTAGGATGGCCATGGAAGACTCGGAAAATGCATGATTTTCTTTTGTAGCCTGAAGATGAACCCCTCCCGTTCACCCATTTTTTATTCATTAGTTTTCAATAATGACCTACTTTTTTTTAACAATGATTTATTTAAAAAGAACAAATTTTAGCAAGAAATCAAAAAGTAAAGAGATTACAACGAGATTTTACAAGCAAACTTTGGCATAGATCTAATCTAACCAAATGGGTTTTGCATTCCTATTTCTATTTATTACTATCCATGTGTGAGATAATACTTTGATTTATGCGCCTAAGAGCACCCGGTGTGGGCTCGTCTTCGCCCTTCGTCGTCCACCCTGGCACTCCGCCGTGTCTCGTTTTGACACCGGGGTGCCTCGTCGTTCTTCGTCGTTGTTGAAGCCATCGTGGTGACGACGAGAGATATGGCCTGACACAAAGTTTTTTCTTTTATTTTCTTTTTTCAATATATGTTGTGTGTGTGTAAAATGTATGTGTGTGTGTGAATCTGTTGGAAGGAATTGGAGAAGAAGATTTTCTCTTTGTGTTTGGACCGGTTGGAATTGGGCTTTGGGTTGCTAAAAATTTTTACTAGTTAAGTTTAATTGTTATTTTTTTTTAAAAAAAAAATTATAAAAAATGTTAGTTATATTTTTTTTATAAAAAATGTTATTTATGTTTTTAATGAAATGAATTTAATTTATTTGGAAAATTGAATAAAAAAATAAAGTGGTAGTGGTGGGCTCCAAATAAAGAGGTTGGGGTTTGTTATGAGTGAGGAGGGGGTTTGTTGTGGTTAGTTGTGGAAAAATGGGATACTGATGTGGCGCTGAGGTGACACAACGACGAGCCTAAGGCTTGTCGTGACACCTAATGGTCTAAGGAATTCCTACCATGAGGTTTCTCGTAAAAACAAATCATATTCCCATATTTCAATATAAGATACAAGTTGTAGTTTGGAAAACGACATCTAAACATGTCTTTGCCAAAGAAGTTGGGTTTACCAATTCACTCCGTCTAAAAGTTGAGATTAATATACATCTTATATTTACCATATATTCAATAAATCAATTTTAGCAATCCATTTTTTTTTATCAAAATTATTTTTCACATTTTTTTGAAAACAACCTATCTTACAAACGGTAAATCTTTAAACTATAAAAAATACACCATCGCGACGAAAATGAAATTATCTTTCGAAAGATATGCACTTATTTATATTTTCGATAATCTTTTTTTTTCAAAAATTCCGCCCAAAAAAATCATATATAATTTGTAAAATTATATATGATTTTCAAAAATCACGTGTGATTCGATTTTTACAAATCACATATGATTTTCAAAAATCATATGTGATTTATAAAAATCGAATCATATATGATTTTTTAGGCCGAAATTTTGAAAAAAAAATTGTTAAAATATATAGAAAGTACAAATCTATAAAAAGATAATTTAATTCTCGTCGCGATTGTATGATTTTTTTCTCGTAACGATTAATTGTTTGCGAGATATTTATTTTTTTAAAAAAAAGATGAAAGTTTATTTTTTTATTTATTTTTTATTTTAAAAATGAATGATTATAATTGATTTATTAGATATATAATAAATTTAAGATCTATATCAATATCTTTAGGAGACTCTCCAACATCTCATCACGTCAAAACTATTCCAAATATCAACATCCACCTTGCACTCAACAAAAATAGATGATGAGCTGTTTCAATATTTCATAAGAAATAACCTACCGTTGAAAACTTTTATGTCATATAAGAGATGCGAGGTAAAAAAAATTTGTTTCAACGACTTTTAAATAATCTTGGTATATCTAAATCTGGAATAAGATCCAAAGAAATCAAATCAAATACTGTAAAGGGCCATCCATGATAAATGTTGCGAATTGATTAATTCGTTTATATTTACTAAAATGAAAAATGCATGAGATAATATCATTTCCGTACGTGCATGGGCCATCAATTATTTTGGTGATTATATTCGAAATTAGCCACAAAGTCACGTGGGCAAGGCTCTATCACCATCCAAATTATGTCCAAGAACCTTAAAGCCATGAGGTGTGTGCTAAAAATGTTTGTTGTTTCTATAAATAAAAGGACTAACTATTGGTGACAGATTCAAATTATTTTTCCTTAAACAATGAGCAAATGAATAAAACTTAAACGATAGCACGAAGATAGAAGACATGAATGAACAAAACTAATACACTATAACACTATTGATGACAAGATGGATTCGGTCGTTTATCTCTATAGATACAGAAATTGTAGTCCGCCTTATAATCTAACGTCAAGTATTTCTGAATCATGAGTCGAGTACGTTATGTGGCCATGATTTCTCATACACATATACTTGTAGCGACTGGACTTGAAGTCACAACTCACAACCTGTTAGATCACCATAAGTTAACACAAGTATGTAGATGATAGAAATAAGATGAAGATAGAAGGTTGAATACAAAATCACACGAGTAATATAGAAAGGTTATGCATAATATGATTAAGATGAACAGCACCTCTCAAATGAGAGGTAACAAGATATTTATAGGGGAAGGGAGGTAGGACATCACATCTAGTCCGTTCCTTGGCCTTTGCATAGGCTCATGGGCTTTCTACATAAGTCTAGACTTAAATACTAACATAAAAGCCATATAAATGCAAAATATTACATACAAATGACTAACACTTGCTAAAACTGTTTAGGAGCGTTTCCAACAATCTTCCCCTAAGTGATAGTTATAAATGTAATAGCGGTTGCTCGACGTTGTCTAGCATTCTTCTTTCTTGTGAGTAGAGATGCTTTTGTTCCAACAATCTCCCCTTAGTTTGGGATCTTGTTTCTTGTGAAATTATCAGCTCTGACGTCGTTGTATTCTTTGTTCTTTTGTGGATGTAGTGATAGTATGCTGTTGTTTGCCATTGGTCAGCTTCGTCGTTCAGGTGTCTCCACGTCTTTCTCCACCATGCTCACACGTCTTTTGACTTTGGATTTCAGATGTGAAGTTGTTCTCGAGTGTTTAAACTTTGCAAATCTTTGGATTTTGTGGAAAACTAGAAGGGGGGTTGAATAGTTTTACCAATTAAAACTTCCTTTTAAACTATTTAGATCGACTTATGTCAATCTATTTGGTTGTGTGTGTTGGATGTTGATAAACAAGCATATAAAGATATGTAATGA
Source organism: Chrysanthemum seticuspe (assembly GCA_019973895.1). Classification (NCBI taxonomy): domain Eukaryota; kingdom Viridiplantae; phylum Streptophyta; class Magnoliopsida; order Asterales; family Asteraceae; genus Chrysanthemum; species Chrysanthemum seticuspe. The sequence goes on along the minus strand of BPTQ01000008.1, from coordinate 158,762,511 downwards.
AAAGATAAGAGTAAGAAGCACAAAACCACAACGCGAGTATTTATAGTGGTTCGGCTACAAGGACACCTTCCTTGCCCTACTCCACTCCCCGAGTCACCTACTCGAGAGTTTGTAAACACTACACCAATCTCCTTATGGCGGAGAAGCCTTCACAACGTCGCTTAACCTTTTTCTGGTACAAAGCTAAATACCGAGTTCTTTCACACCAAGGCGAACCACACCTAACACAACGTCGCCTACCCTTTATACGGTGCTAGGCTAACCACCGAGTTCTTTCACACCTTAGGTGAACTACACCTTCACAACGTCGCCTACCCTTTATTAGGTACTAGGCTAAGCACCTAGTTCCATTGCAATGGAGGAACTACTACCACACTACACCAACGACTAATCCCAAAGGAGATCTACTCCTTTACAACATCATCAAGGACATCAATATCCTTGGATCTAATGTTAGTCTATCTAGTACATCAAAACACACCATATCGAATGTACATCTAAGGCACCTTTCACTAATGCCTTTGACTAGATCTACAAGACACCTTTCACTAATGTCTTGTGTCTTTACTTCGAAGCACCTTTCACTAATGCTTCAAGTCTTGACTTCTAAGCACCTTTCACTAATGCTTCTTGTCTTGACTTCTAAGCACCTTTCACAAGTGCTTCTTGTCTTGACTTCTAAGCACCTTTCACAAGTGCTTATCCTATAGACGATAGATACCCTTCACTAATATCTTCGTCTTGACACTTGAGACATCTTTCACTAATGTCTTCAACACTACACTTCTTTGAAGAAAGAAAGAGATCATCAACAAGAGGACTTCAATAGCCTTGATGATGAGGAAGCATGGCAACTCATGGACTTGAGCTTGCTTGACTTCAAAGGTGGTGATCTTGCCTTTAAGAGGAACCTAGAAGATCAAACAAAAACAAAACTACAAACATAGATCTCTTGGATCTAAGGTTAGTGAGATTTAACTCAGGGGGAGAAAGTGTATTGGAAAGGGGTGAGAAATAATGAAGAAATAGCTCACTATTTATAGAGGAAAAATCCTACTGTTTCCCCGGATCCCACGGATCCCTTCCACTTGGGATCCGGCTAGCACAAAGCCAGGGATCCGTGGAACGCTCCTCTTTGCCCATGGGTATTTTGGTTATGGGTCATGGGTCATGGGTTGAACCATGGATCTTTGGCTAGATACAATGTATCTTTAAGTGCAATGCACTTAGTCACTTGGGTATGGGTTGATCCATGGGTTATGGATATTATCCATGTATGATATAAGCATTATGTCATGCAATGGGTTATGGGTCAAGATCCATGGGTTATGGGCTTTGGGTTGTACCCAACTACATTCAATGTATCTGCCCAATGGGTTGTGATACTTAAGTTTCTACCCATTTATATTACCCAATATACTACATACTAGTTATGTGTATATTTAATCCAAATATGTAAACACTAGTTGTTGTACATATGTATTACTTAAATCATAAAATCACTTATACTTGTTTTAGTGTTTTATGTGAAAATGTGAATATGTTAGAAACTATTAGTTCAAACCATTTACGTATTTTATTTGTTTCGTTAATATGATTTTACGTTTGTTATCGACAAAACATTAGAAGATCGTAAAACATAAATAAACGTTTTTACGGCTTATTTGTATTAACAATCTCCCCCTTTTTGTTGATGACAAAACATAAAATTATTTTAAGGAAAAGCTAAAATTCGTAAAAGTTTGAATTTGTAGTTTTTACTTTCTTCTCCCCTTTTTTGTCGAAACAAAAAGTGTTTGAAAGAAAGCAACACATCGTTTTTAAGAAAAACATGTGAAAGGAAAAAAAATAGAGAGCAAGTAACGGGAAAGGATCTCGTCGTTACTCCCCCTTGACGAGTCCATCCCTAAGTAAGGGCGTCAAGAAAATAATTCTAATCTAGTTCATTTGCAACTAATCTTTTGCAAAAGATTACGTCTATGTGACGGGTGTTCTCCCCACTAGATGATTGCAATATTTGCAACGGGAAGTCATGAAATATAAATCAAAGGTTGCAAGTAATTTTGCAATGTATTGTTTTGACACCAAGCTCCCCTAGCTTTAGGATGTCAAATTCTTTATGTGTTAATTGAATAACTGCAAAACAAGGGTTAGAAAACAAGTATAATTCACAATTTCCTGCAGATGTGATTTAAGTTAGTAGGAAAAAAAAATTTCTGTCTTCACGGATCCCACGGTTCCCTCCTAGTAGGGATCCGTCTAGGCAATTCTGAGGGATTCGTCTGGCTGATGACTAAAATTAGCAAAGGTGATATAACAAGTAATGTTATCACATAAATGAGATATGAATACATATGCTCAGAAAAATAACAAGTAGCATGTAATTCCATTTAATAAAACAAGAGTTATGATATACATGACTCTAAAAATAAGAAAACAGACAGTGCATGACTAGGAATTTCTAGACCAACTAACGCTTGATGCTAGGACACCACTAAAATTCTTCTAGCTCAAGTTTTGTTTAGGTTTGATCTCGTCGAAACGTTTGAGGAGATGATAGAACATGAAACGTTGGTCTTCTCGTACTTCATGTATCAAACTTTCAACATGTTGACAATGATAGCAATCTTTGTCATGGCTAGGTAGTGGTGGTGGATGAAATGAAAAGGCTTGATGCGAAGGATCAAGTGAATCGGCTTGTGGAGCTTCAAACGATGAAGGGATTGGTGGAGGTGCATTTGAGAATGCCTCGACCAAGAATGATGGTGGTGGTAAAGAAGTGTCAACTTCCATGTGGTTGGGTGGTTGACTTTGACGATTTCTCATAATCCAAATAGGATTATATGATGGAGACGGCGAAAAGGAAGCCGGAGCAAGTGTTGACTCAACACCTTGATTTTGAACCATTATTCCTCCTAACGAGGAGAATGTTGTCGGCGGAAGCGAATGAGACGGCCTAGGAGGCAAGTCCTCTAAATTGTAGAGGTGTGGTGATGATAGTGGTGAAGTAAATGAAATATTTCTAGGAACCAATGGTGATGGTTTAGTGGAGATGATATTGTTTGGCCTAGGAGGTATGGTGGTGTTAGGCATAGGTAGTTTTGTGGGTACTATCCTTTTAGGAGTTGGTTTGATTGGATGATGAAGGATTTTCTCATTTGTTGGTTTGACGGGAGATGATTCGGTTGAGGAGATTTCGTGTATAACACGAGCCTTTTTCATGGGTGGTTCTTTGGTGGATAAGTTACTACTTGGGGTTTTCCTCATGATGAAATGATTTCAAGAGCTGAAAGTTAGAGTGAGAGTGATGACTATGGAGGTTCTAACAAGGTGGTTTATAAACTAAGAGATTTGCCAAGTGCATTTAAGCTTTAAGCCACTAGGATTAATTGGAATGTGATGATTGACATGCACAAGAGTCAACTTCAGAGGTTGGACTGATCTAGGAACTCATTTAAGATGAGATGGAGTGTTTGAGTTAGGAAGATAAGTTGAAATGATTGTTTTAGCAAGATTTGACCTATACTGTCATCCGGATCCCACGGTTCCTTTCTCAGAGGGATCCGTCTAGGCTAATCCTAGGGATCCGGCTATCAGTAGCTATGAAGGAGTGGAAATGATGTTTCTAAAATCTAAAAACCTATAACATCTTGTGTGTTTCAGTCTTCCTAAGTTTCTTAAATGAAGGGGTGCTTAAGTACTTGAAAGTGGTGAGTGATGTAGCTAATGATTGTCTTTTGTGGAAGGATTTGGAACTTTCATGAGTACCAATGAATGAGCAAGGATGACACTAAAAAGGAGAGTGTCAATTGAAGCTAAATGATTCTAGAGATGAGGTTGTGACTTAGGATTGTGTTTTGGAAAATATCCTAATGGTTTTGAGATGGGAAAACTATGATTTGATTAACTTTGATCAATTTTGAGGTGAGATTGATTTATGATCAATTTTGTTATAAAAGATATTTTTTAACCTAGATGTGAAGGGTAAAGATATGAAGTGTGAGTTTTGAGAGCGGAAGAGTGATGGATTAAAACAAAGTGATTGTTCTATGAATGTTGGAATGAGTAGGAAAAATCAACCTATCTTGATAAAGTCTTAATCTACCTTAAGACACTATGCTTAGCTTAGTGTGAGGTGTTCTAAGAATGTGTTTGACATACAATGCTTGTAATTGCATTTTCTGTTTTGCCGGATCCCACGGTTCCCTAGATGTAGGGATTCGTTTAGTACAACATTTGGGATCCGTCTATCTGCTAGACAGAACCTTTACTAAAGGTATGCAATGATCTTGACAATGCATTATATTCTAAGTTTTGTTTAAAGGAGTTCTAAAACAGGGATATCAAATGTAAGATGTTTTATTTCATGAAAGAAATAGGATTACGTAGTACTTTATTTTGTAGAATGTAAACTATAGGGACAAAATCTTGAGGAAATTTGTTTTGAATCTTATATTACGTAACAGTTCTAGTAACGTATGGAAATCATTTCCAAGACAGATCGTCTATCTGCCTAGGGTTTACAACATGATTTGCTTAGGGATGTAGATCCCTTGGCACCCTAGGCCGTTTTGTCTTTTACGTTAATGTTCGTAACATACAGTTTGTGTAAGAATCTTGTGGAGTGTGATTCGATTCGTATCACAGAATTCCATCTAATTCTGAAATAGTTCTATCCAACTAAAAAGGATGAGTAAGGTTGTAAGTATCTTGTTAGTGAAACAAAATTAGGTAGTGAGAAGGCGAGAGTTTTGAGTGTGAAGTATAGAAATGGGAAGTGTAGATCCAATTTTTTATAGAA
>BPTQ01000008.1:158654059-158747160 GCA_019973895.1 Chrysanthemum seticuspe | reverse complement strand
GTAAATATACCGCCTAATCCCCCCGTTTTTGGCCAAAATTTTTTTTTTTGGAGTAAGTGTTCTACACTTTCTCATCAGGTTATCAGTCCGCCTTGTCTGTAAGACAAAAGGATTGGCTAATCCAGGAGCAAACGGCTCTTGGTAAAGATTTATCAAATCCGTTTATATGGCTTGCAATTTGCCCAAAATTGTATGGTTTCTCAGCTCCCCATCATCCTCAAAAGATTATGAGTTGGCTAGCCCGCAAGATTATGGCTTGTGGTAAAGGCGGTGGAAAATCCATAATTGGTATTCAGCTCACCAAAGATAATTCTGATAATTTATCTAAGAGTTGGCTAGTCCAGAAGGGTACGGCTTCTGGTAAAGACAAAATCAAATCCGTTGAAAGCTGGTGGTTTGCTCAAAATCACATGGTTATCGGTGTACCATGGTTCTTACTTGAACTGAAACATTTGGCTACTCCAGAAGTAATGGCTTTTGGTAAAGAGTTTAAAATCCATTATGTTTTCTCAAATCATTGCTAGGGACTAGCAATATCTCAGTGTGGGGGATTGATGAGTGTGTAAATACTCATCATTTTTATACAAAATAAACTGCAAAATCATCTGAAAACACTCAGAAACACATCTTGTTGGGAATTACAAGTTTGAGTTGATAAAGACAAAAAGAATGAAACAAGAGGGACTTAATATGACAAGAAGGAAACCTACTAAAAGATGGAAGGGCTTGCTTGCAATGAAAGTTTTATTATTTAGTCCTTATCCTCTAGTATATAAAGAGGACATAGGTGTAGGTTTTTAATTAAGTCTTCCAATAATGTAGTCGACTAAAAGGTGTGTGTGTGTCCTAGGCGTATGTTCATGTAAATGCCTAGGTTATTAGTTTAGTTAGTAGACGTGTTTCTATAAACGTCTAATATATATTAGAGTATTAGTTAGTGAATGAAAAACCTTGTTCAATAACAAAGTATTGTTTTGATTTATCCGCTGCGTATTATGTTTATTATCTTTGTTATTGATCCCTAGCTGAGCTTATAAACGATCTTATCAATTGGTATCAGAGCGGGGAGCTCTTGATATAGGGTTTAGTCAAGGTTTTTGTGTCGAAGAAAACGGTTTATTATCGTCGACAGAAGCAGTTTTATTAAAGAATTAATGGTACGATTCATGAATTTTGTCGTAAAAGATTGTCGAAGAGATACAATTTTGAAAAAGGTCAGATCAACTCTTAAGGTCAAAGCATCTTTATATGATTTGATCGGTTATCTTTGATTGGTGCAACAAGGCAAATGGAACAGTAATATGTGTGTTATCACATGCGCTGCCAGTCCAAACACGAGCATGATTTTTGGTCACTAATTAGAGATTAGTTAGTTGGGACGTTTGTGTTCATACTGCTCGTATTGACTGACACATGGTTTGATTTCTCGGATGCTTTATGGTTATTATTTTTGAGAATTCAGGAGCCGGTTAATATCCATTTCAGGGGAAGTGTATACAGGTTGCTTATCTTCACAGGTTCCTTATTCGATGATTACAAAAAGGGGAAGAAGTTAACATGAAGATTATTTGCAGCTAATTTATGTGTGTTTGTTTCATTCACGGAGATGATTACATCTCAACTTCTCTATTTAAGGGGAAGTTCGTACACGACTTTGTTTATTTTGTCATGGTTAAAAAGACAAAATAAATACAAGAATGAAACAATGGGAATGAAGATTATCGTCATTGAAGATTGCTGAATTCATGAAGATAGTTTTGTAATATCAAATAGGGGAAGATTGTTGGGCCATATAAAATCGTGTATATGTGTTTTGATACAACAAAACTACATATGCTTCAATGAAGATAATTGAAGGACTTAATATGCATAATGGAGATTCTACAAGCTGATGGAGTATATGCAAAATACTTATCTTTATTAAAGATATGAGAAGATCTTGTATAGAAGATTACAGAAGATATTGTTTTACTTGTAGAATAAGTTTGTAACCCTAGCATCTCTATTATATAAAGAGATGACAGGCACGTAGTTTATTAGATGATTAGAACTACACACAAAAATATACACGTCCCATATATTATTAGTTAGTTCATAGCTTCAAGGTTGAAAAACCCTATCACTATTAAGAGTGATCGTATTAATAATATTGAGGCTTAGTTTGATATTATTACTGTGTTCTGCTATTCTTATTGTTTGTGTTCTTCTTAGCCTTATTGAGTAGATTCCGCATACTCATTAAAGTTCCAGGTAGAATTCCACTTAGTAGTTTTATACAAGATTACTAAACCCTTTATAAGTTAAAGGTTAAAGATCCATACAACAACAACTGTCTACGAATTGGGATCTACACATCTAAATGATCAAAATATCACAAATCAGTGTTTTATGTGTTTCAAATTCAAAAATATCCAAATCAGATGAAAAACATATCAATTTTGCAAAAATTGCAGTTTCAGTCCCCCAAGTTTCAAGAATTGTCAAAAATAGTCCCTGAGCCCGAATTTCAAAAGTATAAATCACCAAAGGTCCTTTTAAAATCAAAAGTTATCAAATTTAGTCCTTTGGTGGAAAATATCAAAAAGTTTGAGAAATTACAAGTTTAGTCCTTCAAGTTTGAATTTTGGCAAAAATGGCCCCTGGAAAATGGCAAATTGGCAAATTTGGTCCTTGTACTTATTAAGATTGTCACTTTTGGTCCTTGGAAGAAACTTTTCAAGATTGGCAGCTTAGGCCCCTCAAGTTTCAGATTTTACAACAAAGGCCCTTGGAGTTTAAAACCCTTTCAACCTAATTTTGGACCCTGCCTATTTTTGACCCCTTGTCATAATACAATTGTGAACCCCCCATCTATTATTAGCTCTGGTCAAAGATCTGGTCAATATCTTCAACCCGCCAAAGTCACCTTCTCAACTGCTACCTGCAAACAAGCTACTACCCCATCCCCCCTCCTCTCAAATCACTCAAAATTGTTCCCTCACCCCTAACTAACCTCCAAACTTCATTTATTGCCCCCCCTACCCCCTCACTCAACCTCAAATGGCAGAAAAGAAAATTGGCGCCAAAAACCATTTTGAATGGTTGAGATCAATTCTAGGCCATTCAATGGCTGGGATTGTTGGGAAAGAATCAGAAGTGAGAGAAAGTAAGTTTGGATTATAAAAAGGAAGCAATGGGAGCAAGTTGAGGAGGCTTGTAATTTTTATTTTATTTCTTATGTCGTTTTTTATGTTAAGTCTTTGAATTCAGTGTAAACTTGTAACCTTTTGTTAAAGTATGTTAAATTAAAGTATTTAAGTTTATTAAAACTCAATCCAAGTACCAATTTCAGTTTAATGTTATAATCATCTGTTTATGTCCACTGTTGAAATTTTATAAGTACAAATCTTGTTTACAAGCTTCAAACATCTCAATTCTCAGCTCTAAATAGCTTATACAAGTTTATAAAAGCTTTTTATAAGCTTGTATTCCAGTTTTAAGCACATTTGGCAACTGGTCAAAGAAAGTCAAACAGGGTCAAATTTGGTGAAGGAAATGGTCAATGGGTGAAGCAGTGATGGATATGGGTTAAAATAGTGATCATTGGGTTGAATAAGTAGATTAGAGGTTCATTGGGTGTGTATGCATGCCATTGCAGCTTTGGACTCTTGTAAGTCATTTTCAAGTTTTTTTTGTGCACACTCAGTAATTGTAGTTAAAACTGGTTCATTTCTGTTTTAAAAGAAGTAATTAGGTCACATTAGTCTAGATTGATCACTGGATTATGTTTGTTCAGTAGTAGAATAGTTTAATTTGCAAAACAGATTATACAAGGGGTGTTTGGCATTACTGTGTTATCTGTCTTAGCATATTTGTTCAGTGATAGCTTCTGTTTGTTCATGCTTGATAGACTCATTTGAGTCTTTATCTGTCTTGCTTTTGTGTTTAGTGCTCAAAAAAGTCAAAAATCACCCTTAAATAATCTCAACAGTTAACTGTTGAGATTTTGGAAAACCAAAATCTTGATTTGTGTTTAAAAGTAATTAACAAAGGTTGTTGTAGCTTCATTACATCATATTACACCATTATCAGTCCTCAAATCAGGTTTAAAACTCAAAAAAGTCAAACTGTGTTTCTTTTTCAAAAAGTCAAAAATGGTGAAAAGTTGGATTTTTGCAGATCTTGCAGATTCTGCATAGGACTCATTAAAGGGTTTTAGGTTCTGATTTTTGGGATACAAGTAGTTCACTAGGTGGTTTCCAAGACCTAATATCTGTTTTTGCTTTTTGCTCTCTGAATTAGCTTCTGCATAAGCTTAAACTTGGCACTTTCTGCCCTGCACCACTCAGCTAATACTGAGTGGTTTCTCAGATTTTTAACAAGCTTGCACAGGATTCATTTTGGCTTGTTAGAAGCTGGTATTTTGGTTACAAGTAGTCACCCAGGTCTAGTTGAGATTTCAATAATTGGTTTTCAGTTTAGAGCTTATTTGTGTGCTTATTCTTGGTCTGCAAGCTAGTACCCAAAACTGTTTTTAGTTTAAAATCAAAAACATCAATTCTGTTAAAAATAGCTTATCAGTAGTTATAGCCTATTGATTTTAAGTGCATTAGGGTATATTTAGCTTGTTATAGCTTCTGTATCAGTGTGGTAGCTTTTGGTAAGCTTTTGGCTTATTTTAGTGCTTATTTATAAGCACTTGTGAGATCAGTTGCTTATTTCTCCACATAACCTCCTGTTTTTCTAATTTTCATAGCTTCTTATCATTATTTTAGAGTTTCCCTGAATTTTTCAGATTTTTATAAGCTGTTTTGCTATTTTTCCTATTTTTAATTAGTTTTTAATACTTTTTAAATAGCATTTAATACAAAAAATTAGAAAAAGGTTCAAAAAAATAAGTTTTCATTTTTCTCAGGCTTAGATAAATATAAAAAGTAGAAAAAGTAATTTTCTAGATTTTTCATAGCTTATTTGGTAATTTTTAGTAATTTAATTAGTTTTTAATAGTTTAAAATCCATAGAAAATAAAAAAATAGTCACAAAAATACAAAAATAGTTTTGAAAAGTCTATTTTGATATTTTAGACTTTTCCAAGTCTTAATCTTATTTTTCTAGCTTAATTTCCTATTTTCTTGTAATTTAGGTAATTAATTATTAGTTAAAAGTAGTTTTTTAATTAGATAATTAGTTTTAAAAATAATTTTATTTTTCTAAATATTTTCTTTTATCATTAGGTTTATAAAAACATCATTTTCATATTTTTAGGGTTAATATTGACTTAGTTTCACTTTTTTATTTTGTACGTCGCGTAGTTTTTTAATTTAAACGTACGTTTTAGGTTTTAAACGTTCATCACTTTAAATATAGTGATAGCGTTTATTTAATAGGTTTTATCTTTTTAATTTTCTTTAATTTGTATTTAAGGCGTTTTTAATTTGTTTGATATTTCTGTAGTTATAATATTCACAATTCCCTTTTTCGTTCAAATTTCTCGATCGCTAGACGTTGATTTATCCATTGCATAGCTCGCTGGGACATAACGACCCGGGGAGACTCTATACTCCTCTGATCCTAATTGCATTAGTGTTTGAGCAGTTTTTAGTCTTTTGGACTTGACTATTTAGCACCGATCACTGTATAACAAACTTAAAGCTCTTGAACATGATGTAAGAAGCCCTTTTCGATCATCTTCTACTGCTAGTCATACTGCTTTTGTTGGAGCCTCTACTCCAAAGTCTAGCTATGGTCCAAGCCCATATCCATCATCATCTAATGCTGCTCCTTCATCAAGTTCTCACTCTAAATCAAGCAACATTATGGAAGATGTACTTGGATCCTTCTTTGCTGATTATGATCCTCAGCAGGAACTGGCTTATGAGGATTTTGATCAGGTGGACCCACTTGAGATGGAAGAGATGAAGCTGAGGTGGCAAGTGGCCATGCTTTCCATGGATATCAAGACCTTTGAGCGCAAAGCTGGCAGAAGGTTTGGATTCAAAGGACGCGATCCAGCAAGGTTTGATAAAAGGAAGGTTAAATGCTTCACATGCCAACAGATGGGTCACTTTTCTAGAGAATGCAAAGACAGGAAAGCTGGTGATGAGACAAGATACTCTACTTATCAGCAGTATCAGAAGGAGGCAGGAACGTCAAAGGGATCAACTGCTTTGGTCACTCTGGATAGCAATGTGGACTGGAAGCAACATGAGGAGGCTGATAATGATGGTCCTGATAATGTTGGGTTGATTGCAAGCTGTACTTCAGAGGATAGGCATGATCAGATTGCCTTGATGGGCATCTCTCAGGTACAAAACTGTGTGTTTGGTTGTAGTGAGCGTTATAATGAACTCAAACAAGCTTATGATATTATGGAACCTAAATATAATGAATGCTATGTGGAAGTAGAAGCTTATAAACAGGCTTTAAAAACACTAGAAAGACAAAAGGTTTGGTTTCAGAAGAATGAAATAGCTTATGATGAGAAAATAGGTGTTTTAGAAAGAGATCTCGAATGTGCAACAAATGAATTAAAATGGTCTGAGAAGTTAAGAGCAGATGTAGAGTCAGAAAATCTAGAGCTTAAGGAGAAACTTAAGGAGGAAATTGCTAGGAATAATGAATGGATGATGAATGGTAATAAGTTGGCTAGTCTCATTTATAGCAGTCAAGCTCCCAATTCTACAGTGGCTTTAGGTTTTAAGAAATATGTAGGCTTAGAAGCTAGGGATGACACACGTAAATCTACACCAGCAGGCCTAGCTAATTTTGTGAAAGAAGGTGACCTACATGCTGTACGTGGACCAATTAGAGGTGAGCACATGCCCATTGACCTTTCCACTCTTAAAGACTTTGATGGCTCACACCATCTGTATGGCAAAAAGTCAAGAGACATGCCAGACCCTAATACTTCTACTAATGACTTTGTCTCTTGTGTTAACAGTGACAAGTCCTCCAAGCAAGGGTCTACAGAGTGTGATTCAAATGACAAGTCTGACCTTCCCAAGTCTGCCCTTCCCAAGTCTTCACCCCTGCCTGCACCCAAGACTACCAATAAGCATGACAGAGTTGCTGCCAAGGAATCCACTTCCAAGACAGTTGCCTCTGAAGACTTGCATTTTAATTCTTTGCATAATAGTACTGTTAAAAACAATTCTTTTCATGGTTTTGGTTTGAATACTTCTGCTTGTAATAATACTTCTTTTGGTTTAAATAAATCTTCTACTCAGAAGAAATGTTTTGTGTGTGGAAGTAAATCTCATTTAATTAAGGATTGTGATTATCATGAGCAAAGGATGAGTAGGTGTGGTGCTTCTAGGAAATCTAGACCAATGTGGACTAATGTAAATGATATACCTCCTTATGTTCCACAAGATATACATTATAATACTCCTTTTTCTTGGAGGAAACCAGTTGTAAAACCATATGTTCAACCAATAAGTGAATATTTTAAAAATGGTTTTTTGCCTAGATATGTTAACCCTATGACTGATGGGAATGGGTACTGGAATACTGCTGTCAAGACCTCAGCAGGTTGTTCTTGGAATAAACAGGGACCTAAGTTTCATTGGAAACCCAAGAACAATAGTGGATCTTATACTTCTACTTGGCACAACTCATATGATCCACAAGGCAGGTTCAAGTCAGCAATGACTTGAGCCTCCATAGTGTACTAATTTTCTGTATATTTTTTGTTGTTGTTGTAGGATCATCCCCTTAAGCATAAAGATGTTGGAATTGTTGACAGTGGTTGTTCTAGAAGTATGTCTGGAAACAGGGACATGATGCATAACTTTGTACCTGTTGAAGGTGGAGGCAATGTAACCTTTGGAGGAAGTGATGGACGAATTACAGGAAAAGGAACCATCAAAACACCTCAGCTGGATTTTGAGAATGTTTACTATGTCAAGGAACTTCAACACTTCAATTTGTTTTCAGTCTCACAAATCTGTGACACTAAGAACAAAGTACTCTTCACAGAGGATGAATGTCTTGTGCTGTCTAAAGACTTCAAACTCCCAGAAGAAACTTCAATTCTGCTGAAGGTTCCTCGTAGTCACAATCTGTATACATTCAACTTATCTAATGTTCAACCAGCAGGTGACTTAACATGTTTGGTGGCTAAAGCATCTGTGGATGAGTCCACCAAATGGCATAGAAGGATGGCCCATGTCAATTTTAAGACCATTAACCAGCTTTCAAAACTGGGCCTTGTTCAAGGTCTTCCTGCCAAAGTCTTCACCAATGATCATAACTGTGTTGCATGCAACAAAGGAAAGCAGCACAGAGCCTCATACAAAGGTGTTCCTGTTACAGCAGTAACCATTATTTCTGAACCTCTTCAGCTGCTTCATATGGATCTGTTTGGTCCAACTAAAGTGAGAAGCATTGATCATAAATATTTTTGTCTGGTGATCACTGATGGTTATAGCAAATTTTGTTGGGTATTCTTTCTAAGGACCAAAGATGAAACATCTGAAATATTGAAAGACTTCATTACCCTTATTGAGAATCAGTTGAACAAAAAGGTGAAAGGAATTAGGTGTGATAATGGTACAGAGTTCAAAAATGCCATTCTAATAGAACTCTGCAGGTTAAAGGGAATCAAAAGGGACTATAGCACTCCAAGAACCCCTCAACAAAATGGGGTGGCAGAAAGAAAAAATAGAACCTTAATAGAGGCTGCAAGATCAATGCTAGCAGACTCTAAACTTCCTACCATGTTTTGGACTGAGGCTGTTGGTACAGCTTGTTATGTACTAAATAGAGTGTCCATTACTAGACCACACCTTAAAACACCATATGAACTTCTTTTTGGAAAAGTTCCTGTTATTCATTACCTTAAACCGTTTGGCTGCCAAGTGACAATTTTGAATACCAGTGATCCTTTGGGCAAATTTGATGAGAAAGCTGATGATGGTTACATTGTGGGGTATTCTGCTCATAGTAAGGCATACAGGGTTTACAATGTATCTGCTAAGAAGATTGAGGAGACATTGAATCTGAGGTATCTTGAAGACAAGCCTAATGTTCAAGGACAGGGTCATGTTTGGTCATTTGATCTTGATTACTTGACTGATTACTTGGGTTATGCTAGACATATGGCTAACCAAAATGCAGATTCTGAAGCATCTCCAACTACGAGTGCAGAAACTTTGGAAGCTCATTCTGACAGTGGGTCTGATAATGATGAACAACCCATTGTAGTACCTTCCTTCTCTCCTAACAATTTTGTAGGTGACACTTCTAAAGATTATACTGATGTGGGTGAAGATGAATTCTATTATGCTGAGGATCTTGCCAGACTGAAGAAACAAGAGTATGCAGCCAATTTAGATGCTGAGAGGAATGTAGAAAATAGTACAAGTGAATCAATCATTGGAAAGTTCAATTCTGCTGAAAGTAGTTCTGTTTCTCCTCACCTCTCCAATTCGGCTGAAAGACATGTTGCCTCTACTCCTATTTCTGCTAGAGTGTCAACAGACCTTGGAGAACCTTATACAAGGTTTCCAAAACCTTCAGATCTTGGTCATTATCAACCTAAAGCAGGCATCTTCAACACACCTTCCTATGATACTGACTTTGAACCTACTGTGACTAATCTTGATTCCTCAATTGATGTCAACACCACCACTACTACAAGGATCAACAATGTTCATCCACAGTCTAATATTATTGGTGATCCTAATGCACCTGTTAGAACAAGAGGTACTGTGGCGCGTTCTAAATATGGTCAGGTGGCTTTTATCTCTTATGTCTCCAATCAGCAGAGAGACAATCACACAGACTATCAACATTGTCTGTTTGCTTGTTTTCTCTCACAAGTGAAACCAACCAGTGTTACTCAGGCTCTTGAAGACTCAAGTTGGCTTGAAGCAATGCAGGATGAGATGCAGCAATTTCAAAATCAGCAGGTTTGGATATTGGTACCACTACCTGATGGTAAGTATGCTATTGGGACTAAATGGATTCTGAAGAATAAGAGAGATGCTCGGGGTGTTGTCATTAAGAACAAAGCTAGATTAGTTGCACAGGGGTATAGACAAGAGGAGGGGATCGATTATGATGAAGTGTTTGCACCAGTGGCAAGAGTTGAGGCTATACGGATTTTCTTAGCTTATGCATCCTATATGGGATTTATGGTCTATCAAATGGATGTTAAAGGAGCCTTCTTGTATGGTGAAATTGAAGAGGAGGTGTATGTCACTCAACCTAAAGGATTTGAAGATCCAGATCATCCTAATCATGTTTATAAGGTGGTCAAAGCTCTCTATGGACTACATCAGGCACCCAGAGCCTGGTATGCTAGGCTCTCTACATTTCTGCTGAAGCATGGTTACAGAAAAGGTGCAATTGATAAGACTCTTTTCCTAAAGAAGAATTCCACTGACATAATTCTTGTGCAAGTGTATGTGGATGACATTATTTTTGGATCCACAAAGGAAGCTTGGTGCAGGGAGTTTGAGGAGCTTATGAAGGGAGAGTTTCAGATGAGTGCAATGGGAGAGCTGACTTTCTTTTTGGGTCTTCAAGTTCTGCAGAAACCTGATGGTATCTTTATCAGTCAGGACAAATATGTGAGGGACATCTTGAAGAAGTTTGGTATGGAGGGTGTAAGGACTGCCACTACACCTTATGAAGCTCCAAAGACAAAGACCAACAATGAAGCTGATCCACCTGTGAATGTTCATTTATACAGGTCTATGATTGGATCTTTGATGTATTTAACAGCTTCCAGGCCTGATATTACATTTGCTGTGAGTGTTTGTTCAAGACATCAAGTTACTCCACTGACTTCCCATCTCAATGCTGTTAAGAAGATCTTTAAGTACCTCAAAGGCCAACCTTTTCTAGGTCTTTGGTACCCAAAAGAGTCTCCTTTTAAGTTGGAAGCTTATAGTGATAGTGACTATGCTGGTGCTAATCTGGATAGGAGGTCCACCACTGGAGGTTGCCAATTCCTTGGAAAGAGATTGATTTCTTGGCAATGCAAGAAACAAACTATTGTGGCTACCTCATCTACTGAAGCAGAGTATGTTGCTGCTGCAAATTGCTGTGGACAGGTTCTTTGGATTCAAAATCAGTTGTTGGATTATGGGTACAATTTCATGAACACAACAATTTTTATTGATAATCAAAGTACCATATGCATTGTTAAAAATCCAGTTTTTCACAGTCGAACAAAACATATTGAAATCAGGCACCACTTTATAAGAGATGCATATGATAAAAATTTGATAAATGTGGTCAAAATTCATACTGATGATAATGTGGCAGATTTGTTAACAAAGGCTTTTGAAGGACCAAGGTTTCAACACCTTGTGGTCCATATTGGCATGCTTAACCCTTAACTGCAAAGTTTAAGGGGAGGCATAGGCCTCAGGGGAGGCATATGCCTCAGGGGAGGATTTGTGTATAACTTTGCATTTTGCTATGTAATTTTGTATATTTGGTTGATTTTAACTAACTCTAACCTGCTAATGTAATCTTAGTGTGTTTCTTTGTTGGTTTGTGTGTTTCTCTGTGTTGTTTTGTTTTGCAGAGTGTCTGTTCTGTTCTGTTATGTTGAGTTTTGGTCAGAAGTGCTAAAGCTTGTTCCTACTGAATTCAAAGTGCTGAAGTTAGTCATTTGTTTCCTCTGAAGTTGAAGTACTGAAGTTATATGATTCAATCAAAAGAAGTACTGAAGCAAAAATTCATTCATTCAAGAAACAGTTTACAGCTTACAGCTTACAGAGTACTAGCAACATCAAAAGCATCTACATGATCTAATAGTCCTCATCTATTACATATCATCTGTTCCAACATCTAACAGGCTGTTGGATATGCATGATCGCTCACATCTTTTGGCACTATATGATGGCTATGCTTTTGTGATAAGCATAACCAACCCTAACAGATGCTAAGGATCAAAATGGAGAGGATGGATTGATGCAAACGATTGATGATGACAATGACCACATTTGATGATGGAGAAAATTAATGTGTCCTTTGTGCTTCATCTATGTATTTCAACCAAAATGCAACCCATCTACTCTCTTTAAGTTCTTCCCTTATACGATATTTGATGATGCACCAAAACCTGATGCAGAAAGACCAAGAACCACTTCTCTATCTTTTGGAAGTGGTGGATTTTTGGCTCGTGGCCTTCGTTGAGGCCTAGGTGCTGGGGGTTGGGAGTAAGATGTTCCCTCCTTATAGGAGTCATCAGAATCATCAGCAGAATCACTTGGATTTATCACACTTTCATCTTCTGATGAAGAGAGAAAGGGTGATTTCTTTGGTAGTGGATATGGTTTTGGAAAATAATGAAACCATGGATTGGTATCTTCACTAGATGATGATGATGATGATGAGGATGTTGTTGTGAGATCTATGATCTCAGGTTTGGTACTCATGTTGATTATGGTTAATTTTGGAGTATTTGTGGAATTAGGGTTTGAAATATTATTTGGGGATTTTTGATGAAGAAGTCTGTGTGCATTGGGATTGTTTTATAGACGGGTTCAAGTGGTAAGAGAATTAATGTGTGTGGGTGAAACAGTAAAAAGATATTTACTGAAACTTCTTGAAGAAGTATTATGTTTCTGCTGATTGTTCTCCTTCAGCAGAATGGTTTCCGTTTCTACCGAAGTTATAAGTGAATGCGAGTAAAAGTAGAAATCCACGTCATCTTTGGTCAACTTTGACCAAAATTGGGAAATTTATATTTATTCTCTACTGGCAAATTTTCGCTCCACATTAAGTGATTCGATTATTACTCTTATTAAAAACACTTCCTTTTGTGCAAAATAGTAACCCTAATCTTCAAAATCTTTCATGGCGCTTCAATTTAAACATGATCATAATAAGATTGCTTTTCTTGGAACTGCTCGGGGAGATGAGTTGTATAGGCCGATGATTTCATTCTTACAAAGATCAAAGATTCAGTATGCATTAACGCATTCTCCAACTGCTATATATGAATCCTTGGTTACTCAATTCTGGGCGTCGGCAGAAAGAAGAAGTGATACTGAGATAGCTGCAAGTGTTGATGGACAAGAGTATGTAGTGACAGAGGAACTGATCAGAAGACAACTTCGCTTGGATGATGAGAATGGAGTTTATCATTCTGATTCTACGATGGTACTTGAAGGGCTTAGAGCTATTGGATATCAAAGTACGAGAACATATATGTGGTTAAAAAATAAGCTTTGTCCTATGTGGAGGTTCTTGGTTCATACGTTGCTCCAGTGTATGAGCAATAAGTCTGGAGGATGGGATCAGTTTTCAACACAAATGGGATGTGGTATTGTTTGTTTATCTAAGGGTTTGACTTATAACTTTTCTAAGTTTATCTTTGATAATATGGTAGAAAATATAACTAGGAAAAAGGGTAAGTTTTTGATGTACCCTAGGTTCTTACAGATGATATTGAATGTTTATACACAAACCCAAGCTTTTCATCCCATAAGTGTTTTGACTCCTAAGTTATTTGCCACGATGAGAACTAAGTTTGAGGGGACACATTTTCCTTTGTTAGATGCTATGTTGCCTCAGGAGAATGAACCTACTGATGAGGTTAATGTTGTTTTAACTTCTTCCAATCCTACTGATGGAAATCTTTCAGTAGATGGTGATGAGGGTCCTTCTGTTGTTGCTGAGGCATCTATACCTTCACCTAGATCATGTCCTAATCAAGCACCTACACAAGTTTCTATTGATGAAGATCAGGTTAATATTGATGAGGTTCAGGTTAATATTGATGAAGATCAGGTTGATATTGATAGATTGCCTATACCAAGTCCTGTTAGGACTCCATTTGGTGAAGGATGTTCTAATGTTGATCAGGTTAATGTTGCTCCTGAACAGTCTAATGAAGTTCCAATTCCAACTGAGCACTCTGTTGATACAGATGAGGATCCTATTACACTTATCTCATTATATGCTCTGATGAACAAGCTTACAGGTGAGGTGACTGGTCTTAAGAAAGAACTTGCTGAAACCAAGTCTATTCTTGGTAATAAGATTGTGGAATTGGAGACTAAAGTTGAGAACTTGGAGGAATTGCTAAGACAGAAAGGTAAAAAGAGAAGTTTGGATTCTTCTGAGGAGGAGGACGAAGAGAATATTCATGCATCCCTTGGAATATTGGCTGATGTAGCACTTACATCTGATGTTTCTTCTCCTATTACTAAATCTTCACGAAGCAAGGAGCCTAGCAAGGAGCCTATTCTATATGTTAGCAAAAGAAGAAGACAATATTTGAATAAGGTATCTGCTGACACTTCAAAGGAGCCACATTTGGTTGATGCATCTGCTGATGATCTAGTTGAGGAGGTTGCTTCTGATCATGGTCAAACTTCGTCTATACAAGAACAACCAAATGTTTCACCTTCAGCAGATGACGAAGAGGTTTTTATTGCTGGGAGAATGTATAAGTTGAATGATTCATCTGAAGTTTTCTCTACACCTGTTGAGGAATTGTCTCAACCTGTTTCCTCTGATGTGGGTTTGGTTGTTCCTTCTGAAGCTCACATTGGTTCTGCTGAAATTGGTTCTACTGAGACATCTTCTGAGAAAGTACAGGATCCTGTGATTGATGATATGCTGACTTCAGGAATTGTGACTGAAGAACAAAATCAAGCTCAGGCTAGATTGTTTGCTGATTATGAAAATATGCAGAAGAGTCGTATTGTGGCTAAATTTCTTCAAGATCAGTATGCTTCTAATTTGTCTCCTGAAAGGCAATTAGAGCTTGATGCATTACTTCCTACAATTACTGATGATCAATGGGATGGTTATATTTCTCAAGGTGCATCTGATCCGAATCTTGCAAAACTTATATTAGGAGAATCTTTTAATGATGAGAATTTTGTGGATAAAATGGTGGAACTTGGTAATCGAAGGAAGCAAGAATCTGCTGCAAAGAGAAGAGCTCTTATTGATCAAAGAAATAAAGCCAAAAGAGAAAAACCTATGACTGTTGCTCAGAAGAGGAATTATATGAGAAGAGTTGTGAAGAATTCTGCTATGTATAATTCGGGTATGTCAATGAAGCAAATCTGTACTTTGTCTGATGATGCTTTAATTAGACAATATAATTTGGTTATGAAGTTTTCTTCTTCTGGTTCTACTTCTTCTTCTCAATTGGAAAGCATTGATTCAATGTCTGATGTTCCTAAAGCTAAGAGACAGAAAACAGTTGAAATTGTGGATAATTTTGATACTGTTTTGCCTTTGGAAATCTCTTCAGTTGTTAATTCTGACACACCTTCTGATGCTACTCCTTCTACTGATGTGATTGTTTCTGCTGAAACTTCTTTGGTTTCTTCTGATGTGTTGTCTAGTGTGGATATAAGTGATACTATGAGTCAGGACAATGATCTACAGCTTGATACTGATAACCTTGTTGATATGGAGCAGCAGAGCTTGGGTACAAGAAGTTCTGACAGATTGGCTAAGAAATATTCTTCAAGGAATAATGATTTAGATCTCAAGGCTGATGAATCTACCTTTATTGAAGCTGGATCTGTTGAAGTTTTTCCTGAAGGAACTCATATGGTATTGGTTGATTGGAAAGCTGGAAAGCTTAACACTGTTTCTAGACTGGATAATACTATTCTTGAGTTCAACTTCTTGAAGGACATTCTTCATTTGGTGACTAGACATGATTTGAAGATGCTGTATGAACATGTCATTCAGTATTATAAGTTTCATTCAGCAACTGGTTCTGGTTTATATTTGTTGGGTGATCTTCAGGTTATGTTTGATTCTAATTCTCCAAATGGTAAAGGATATTCTATTTGGAAGAATTCTCATAAGTGGGAGATTGAGAGTTGGAGATTTTATACTATGCCTTGTGTTCATGTAGTACAGACTACATGTGGGATGATTTTGTGTATGCTATCAGATAAGCTTTATCCTTTATCTGTTACTTTTATGGAGAGGTTGCTGAGACACAAGTTGGAAGTGCCTCCTAATCCTGTTGGCAATGATGAACTTCATGCTTTTCAATGTGTTGGTTTGATTAAAAATCAGCTTCTATCCAATACAGGTTCATCTTGATTGTACAATTTTGTAATAATTGTTTTCTTTCTTTATTCTTTAGTTAAAAAAAAAAAAAAAAAAAAAAAAATATATTGTTTTTCTTGGTTTATCTAACTTTTCTTGCAGGTTTGTTGTATAATTTTCTTGGTTATTGACTCACCAGATATACCTTGTGTATATTAAAGAGTTAGCTAGTCCAAAGGGTACAGCTTTGGTAAAGACGCATCAAATCTGTTGATAGCTGTAATGATTTGCTAAAAATCATAGGGTATGCAACCACCTATGCTTCATTGCTGAGTGTTGTATGGTTTTCAATTCACCATGGTCTATTCCTTTTTGGAATCCAAGAATTGGCTAGCCCACATGTATATGGCTTGTGGTAAAAGCAGTAGCATTCCATATTTGGTTATCAATTCACCAATTCTAAGAATTGACTAGTCCTGAGCAAACGGCTACAGGTAAAGACATTTCAAATCCGTTTATATGGTTGCTGGTTTGCCAATAAATCAGATGGTTATCAGTGTACCATAGTTTACGAACTTAAACATATGGCTACTCCAGTAGTGATGGCTATTGGTAAAGAGACATCAAATCCATTTATTTTCAATGATTCACCTCTCACAGGAGTTCACACACCTGGATGTGATGAGAATAGTATGAAACTAATATGTTTTGATGTATCTATTGTCATTTGTTGCTGCAAAGATATGGTGTTTCAGAGTTTCTTCATTATAGAGATGTTCTTATTGGGATTCTTTGCTGGTGCTGTAAGATCTATCAGGAAACTAGAACTTAACCAAGTCAAATTCCAGTTTAGGGGAGGATTGTTGGGAATTATGTGAAGTCTGGATTATGCTGAACTTAATGCTGAAGTGTTTCTACTGAAGATGAAGTGGATTCTGCCGAAGACATAATCTGCTGAAGTATAATAGTTATTAGTCTGTTTCTGCGGAAGTGTTTATTCCGTGTTTAGTTTATTTAGTATGGATATACATGAGCTTTATTAGGAAGTGATTGTGTATATCTTATTTAGTTTTATGATTATACGTTTCTTGGGAAACGGTTTAGCGATATTGTTTAGGGTTCCTTGTCTATAAAAGGAACACATTAGAAAGAGTTATGTACCGATTGGAAAATTCAGTTTTAGTTAATATAAAGATCCATAGAGGATCAAGAAGTTCTTAGTTATTTGTTACTTGTGTTTATATTCCGCTGATAAACATTAGTAGTAGAGATTGTCTTTTATTGTGCTTGTGATTACATAGGCATACATAACGATCCACGAGCTCAAGATCTATCAAGGTCTTTGTTTGTTTCAAAAACACTTTTAGTATTTATGGTCCGTTTAATCAACCATGTAAATGAATGAATATTGTAACACCCCCAGATCAGCGCAACGAAATAATCACCGGGGGTGTGACATCATGGGATAAGATCACACAATAATAGAGAACGACCTACGTTAGTCATTTTAAAAGTACATTTGATTTAAATAAAAATAAGGTTACAACATTGATAATCCATTCATTACATGGTCCCCACAAAGTAGTTCCAATACATGACATAAATGTTTGTGTAAAAACACTTCTTGAATTGCAAGTGAATAGATGTCATGCCTCAAAGTACAGTCAAGCAGGAAATCAACAACCTGAGAAACACATGCTTAAAAGTCAGCAAAAAGCTGATGAGTTCATAGGTTTAAGTAAATATAGTAAGTGGACCACAAAATTTAAGTATATGACTATTATAACACATATAATAGGTCATACAAAAAGTATTACGAATTTACGATTGCACTAAGTCTCATGATACCGAAGCTACGATAGTTAAGTATGCAAGTAAGCACACATAGTATAAAGGCCCGGTAAGTGTCTAACCCTCGACACTTAGAATTCCGACATGGTATACATTTGTTTGCCTATCTGGTCAACCCGAATGGGGGAGTCACCCCAATAGATCTATTTACAGCACTCGTGCTTCTCGCAAGAACTAACGGTTAATGATAGTGGACATAGTGGGTTATCGCTACTTAGGTTAATCAATAACAGTTTAAAAGTAGTACTTGTGTCCAAATTAAAACAAGCATGCTCTCACCCCAAGTTTGCAAAACAGTCTAAAAGAGTAAAAGTGAGGCTATAAACTCACCTCAGTCAAGTAGTAATCTGGAATAGTAAGCCAAAGTATAGAAGGTTACGACTCTGACACGCGACATAAGTAAGTATGGTTCGACTCAATATACATTATATGAAATGCAATAAGTGTGAAAGTGTTTTTTAGACTTTATATCACGACGGCATGTTTGTGCTTTAGTTTTATAAGTAAAAAAAATACATTGTACGTCAAGTTATGTATTTTTATAAGTTTCAATGCTTTAACAAACGTTCTCGTGTTTACTAGTTTAGATAATCACGTAGTGAAAATAATATTGTTTTTATCTTAGTGTTGAAAGTAGTACTCATTTATAATTTATATAAATATTTTGTTTTTTGTCCTTTTTCATCTTTTAGTCGGGTTTCGTCTTTTAGTCGGGTTTGTCTTATTGTCAAGTTTGTCTCGTTGTTGGGTTTCGTCTTGTTGTCGAGTTTTGTCCTTTTGTCAGGTTTTCGTCCTTTTGTCGGGTTTTCGAAGATAATAGCCATTGTTACTTATAAAATTCTAGTTTCGTCTATTTGACGTATTTATAAGAAATATCCATTTTTACCTTTTATAAAAGTATAGTCGTTTTTATAAAAATAGTTTAAGTAATATATTTCTAGCAAAATTTCGGCATGACCCGTTCGTAAAATCTTACTTTACCAATTTTACCTATCTCGTTTCTAGTGTTCCGAAAACGACTTTAAAGTTTATAAAAACATTTATTAGCTAATAGTGTAGTTTTCTAGTAAAAAGTATATTTTACGTCGTTACTTAAAAATAGCGTAACTTTCTCGTTTTAAGTCCGTTTTAGTAGTTTAAGTGAACACGTTTAGCTTATAGTATTTACTTTAAATTTCTTTATCATAATGTTAAAAATTATGCTCATTTTAGTGGTTTACTATTTCAGGACAACGGACTCAAAAAGTGTATATTTCATCGCCTAAACTAGTTTTTAAACCGCAAACAACAACTTCAATCTATACCTAGTCCCTTCCACCGATTGTTGCAATATTCTCATCAACTCAAAAACTCCAATCTAACCTAGTTTTCTCTTCCACCAACTTGTTACAATAACTCATCATATCAAGAATAATAACATAACAACTTTCAAAGTAAACCGCAAATAAACCATAAACACTTATACGAAGTTCGGGGTCGAAAAGACTTCCTTTTCTACGAGCAAGTTTTACAACCCTCTAGGCAGTGTACCTAATCGTTGTAGTGTAGTATGGGGTAAGCCCAGAGGGTTGATTCGTTCTCTAGGGGAATAGAGATGCTAGGAAGGGATGTATGATGAGAAGGTAAGGTTGAGGGAGATTCTTTTTTGTCTTTTATGTTTATTAGAAAGCAAGTAAATATCTCGGGGTATAGGAGTGGGGGTGGTACTTCTACCGATTTTAACTACTTTTTATAACTAATTAACTACTTGAACTAAGGATAGATTATGCTAATGTAGATGTGCTCTTATGATGATTAAAAATGTGTTTAATTAGATGTTCTTACTTCGTAGTTATATCTTATTGGTCGGTTGAATTGTCACATCCTCATCTTAATTGGTACGTTGTATTCCGTTTGGTCATAGGGGGTGCCTAATTCCCTAGTTCTATGAATTGTAACTCTCCTCTAGACTATTTGGGATCACCAAGTACCTAAGTATCTCCCCCGAATACTATACTATCAACAAGCTACAACTCACGCAATAAACACAACGATGTCCTAGGTGCACTCCTAAGCTTTTTGTTATTTAGGACGTTCAAACTCGCAAAAATTAAAGAAGAAGTCATTTTTCCTTACTCTAGCGTCTACCAATTAAGACAAGAGACAACCTAACAATAATTAACAACTAGGTTTCATAGATCTAAGCAAAAACAAGGATAATTTAGCTACTCATGGTAAACAAGCAAGCATACACACATATAATTAAACATGGGGTATACATAATGATAATATGGATTACACAATTTACCAAGGACAATACAAAAATCAAATGAGTGAATAGTTTCTAAGTTCCCGTTTTATTCTCCCTCCCTACACTTAAACTGAACATTGTCCCCAATGTCCCCCGAAAGTATCAAAGTCATGATAAAGGAAGGTACGTTAAAAGAGAAAGAAACTAGTACTCCCCTGATTAGCTCGGTAGGATATGTATGAAGTTGCGGTTAAATCCTCTTCCAAGAAGAATGAATAAATACTAAGTGCTTCCAATATGTGTTTCTTCTTCTTGTCTAATATAACCTATGTAACACCCCCAATTTCGTGATACGCAGCGGAATTCAAACTGGGTGTTACTTCATGGCACAACAGTCATAACAATAGAAAACGAACTCTAATGGAGTCGTTTTAAAAGATTTATCAATCGATTTATATAAATATCAGAGTTTACAAAAATGAGGTCCCAAATGGTTCACGGTTTACAAAATACATTAAATTGGTTTTCGAATGATAATAAAATTTATAGCCTTCTTCAATATCCTTGCTCTTCCGTGCCAGCTTCCGACATTATGGACCTGAAATACATGCTTAAAACTGTCAACACAAACGTTGAGTGAAATTCATAGAGTTTGTTAAATGGTTGAACACATTATGTTGGTAGTGTGAGTTAATTAGACTCACACCAATGTTTTGAAAACAAAACAGTTATTATTCACCAAGCATCATGCAATCAAGGCGTTAACTTGCTGTCATATAATAGTAACCGATGCCCCAAGTAGGTAAAATTTGCCATTTTACCTGAGGTACTCAAATATAGTGCGTTTGTTTACCGGATCCTGGTCAAACAAACGGGATTCGTCAATCCCGATAGATCTATCCACAATATTCGCGCTCACTTCACTCGTGATTAATGATTCATGATTTAGGGACTTAAGATTGGCAAATGCGGTAACTTAGTGCAAGTAAAATAATCAGATAAGTATAGAATTTGAAAGCAATGTGTTCGGTTTAAAATAAAGCATGTATCTCCCCCAAGGGTTTGTAAAACAATTAAGTAATAGAAAGTGGGGCTATGAACTCACCTCAAAGTAAATGATAGCAAATGTATAATGAGAATGATGGATATGCCGTGGGAACTTCTACGAGCAACCTAAAATAGAATGTTGCGACTTAGGTTTGGAATAATGTTTAGGAAAACATAGACCATCCTATATACGTCTCTATGTTGATCATGATATAGTACATGGTTTTTGTGTATGTTGTTTATAGAAATGGTCTAGTTGTGAAAACATATTTAGTTTATAGATATCGTACTACCGTTCGGGCCATCACAATTCAGAGGTCATGCAGTAAACGTTCGAGGAGCTAGGACACTTTAAATCGTAAATCCAGCAACTCGTCGATACATTTTACTCAAATGAAACCCCTCACATGAAGTTCCCTACTTTTGTAGCACTTAGTAGGTACAACATATGTTTTGAGTGAAGATTGTTATATAAATAAGTTTATCATGTTTTTACAAGTTCTCGTCGTTGCATATATATGATTACCATAGTTAACGGTCTTGGGCAAACAAGCCTTGAGGCTTTAGCCATGGCCTTGTCGTGACTTTGGTCTTGACTACCATGGTCTTGAGACTCAACCTTGACCTTAGCCGTAGCCGTGGTCTTGGCTTGTGGCCATTAGGCTTCTTGGTTTGCTTGTAGTTGTGACAAAAGTATAGTTGTGAAACTTAAATATAGGGCAGTTTCTGTTTTTGAAAGATTTATGCCTGTTTAAGCGTTTTCAAGGTCCGAGCTTCTTAACTATTGAAGGAAAACGTCGTTCCGGACAACTTTCGTGTTTTAACTTTTTGATGATTCGGACCAGAAGTACTATTTTTAAAACGATCAGACCCAAAACAGCAAGCTGTTTGGCAGATTTGGCGTTTTAGTTTTGCTAACTTCTTTTGCCTATAACTTTCGACTCGTTTGTCCATTTCGGGTAATTCAAATTGCTACGTATTTGTTTTAATATTATCTACAAGAATATGAAAAGTATCAGATCTATAGGTGGTAGATTTTGTGAAAACTTTGTACAAAAGTTTATCATTTATACACTTACTAACCCAAGTTTAACATATAGGTTCTTATAACTTGTTTTAAAGATTTTTGTACATCATGATCCAACATAGTAACTATATATATAGCATGAAATAGTTAAGATTATGAATAATAAAGATGAGATGATGGTGGTGATAAGTTGCTTACAACTTTTGGCTTTCAATAAGAAAGGAGTAACTTAGTAAGGATAGGACTTTGATTGATCGCGTAAGACTTCGGATTGAGCTAGCTTTCCACACCTTGGCACCCTTGCAAACTTGAAGAGTTGGTGATTATGTACTAAGTGACTTGAGTAGATTTAAACTCAAGAAGATCACTTAAACTTGCTAGAGATTTGATGAAGTAGCTTGATCTTTGGAACTTCCTTGCATAAACTTGGAGTTTATAGATCAAATGATGGAAGATATGTATGATTTAGGGTATGAACGACCAAAATCAGTATGTGAGGGAGTTTATGATGTATTTTACTTCCTATTTATAGGAGGGTAAGTTTGGTTAACCATATATTGGGTTAATTATTAACCATGGTTAAGTTAGGACACTTGTAATGATCAAAATAAACCTTGGTTAGGATTAAGCCACCAATATGATGACTCCCCCCCATTAGGTCGGTCTAAATGTGCCTAGATGGCTTAGATGATAAGTTTTGATAATATCTTGAGTTTAGAGTAAGTTTTGGTTCCGTTAAATGCCAACCGTAAGTCGTTAAGCCATAAAATGTAAAACCGGGTATCGTAAAAATACGAAACTTGTAGGAATGATGAGACTCATCATTATACTCCATATAAAAATATAAAATGGGTGATAAGTCTCATTGGGTGCAAAAACACTGCTTAAAGCTGGAAATACGGGTCAAAAACGCGTAATTCGCAGTTTATCGGAAAAGAACGAAATTTCAGGGAAACGACCGTGAATTTATTTAGAGTAGACTAAAATTAGTCTAAAAGTGATATGAGATGTTAAAATGTGGTTTTTTTCATACGCGGGATAACCTTACAGTTATTCGTGAAGTTTAAAAGTTACGCGATTTAAGCAGAAATGTAGAACGTACAAGGTTAATTCCTTTATGGTCAAAGGAGGAGGGAAATATGTTTGACTTTTCTAAAAAATGTAAAAGTGCCAAAAACATATTAGAAACACAGTGCAGGAATTGTTAAGTCTGGATGTAAGTAGAATTGTTTAAAACATAAGTTTAGTTTTGTTCTGCGCTGGGCTTATTTGGTAATATTAAAAATAATAAATCTTAAAAATTCTCAAATTAATCATGAGTGATCTAAAAATTTATCTGATGCGAGAAAAATTGTCAGAGTTGATTTTCGTTATGCGCATGATGTTTAAATGGTGGACCGTCTAAAACGAAACTTTAAAAAGATGTTTACTTAATAACTTTTGCGAAAATGATCTAACGATGGTCGAACTCTCAGGTTATTACTAAAATAATTTATCTTACGAGAATGTGGATTAAAAATTTTACGGGATGAATAGTGAATGTGAATAGTAAAAGTAAATAGTAAATTCTTGAAAATGAAAAGTAACCTAAAAATGCGGGTGGTTACAGTCTCACCCCCTTAATGGGAATTCCGTCCCGGAATTCAGGGTGTGTTACCCGATGTTGAATTGTCTAGGGAAATGTGGATGTATACGCCAAATTCTAATGTTTGTGTTCTCAAGTTTCTAGTCATAGAATGTATTATGTACCATGTGGCTTAAATTGATAACCTAAAGGGTTTTGTTAAAATCTTATAGAGTCCAATATACCTAAAGTTTGGCTTTTCCCGATTCTCAAAACGAATCATATCTCATTGTATCGAGGCTATCAATAAAACTTTAATTTCTAACATGGAGTTTTTGGTGATAGTGTACGGTATGGAGCCTAATTTGTATTTGTATGGTTTCCTTAATTATTTCGTGGGTGATCTCTGAATACCTTAGTCCAGCAAATGGTTTAACTAATACTTTCGTCTATATAGTGCCTCAGAATGGAATAGTTTTGTTGTTGTTAGGGTAACTGTTGTTAATCAAAGGTGTAAGATATTGTTGATGTGAAATGATTTGTAATGATGTTGAAAATTGTCGTTGTAGGGAAAATCTTGCTAGTGGCAAGTGGTTATCCAAACCATTTCCAAAGTTGATCATGTCTTAAGTGGTTTCGGGATGAAGGGTATAGTGTTTCTGTCTACTAGTGTTTGAAAGAAACGTGATACTGTGAAGTTTTACATACTAATTTATAATGGGGTTCAGATAATGATGTGATATGTTGACGATTAGAAGAGTGTAGCGTAAGTTTACCATTATTCTTAAGTAGAGATGTCAAGTTTGTTTTAAAATCAAAAGTGAATGACGGAATGATATCCTTGAAACCTAATCAGGCTAGTACTTCTAAGAAATGACGAGAAGATTTGATGACTATCCAAAGATAGTAGTTAGGATTATCTCATGTATGAAAATTTCAAGAATGAAATTAGGTAGTATGAATAAGATGTTAAGATTTTGCTGAGTGGTAAGACACTATCGTGTCTCTAGATGAATTATGGTGGTTTATCGAGTTTAAGTAGGAAATTAACCTGAATATAAGACCCTTGTATAACTGTTCCGAGTGTTTGAAAAATTTAAGTCGAACATAGTTAATCAGACCATGTTCCACTATCCCAAGGTTAAATATAGGTGATTAGCTATATTTAGCCGAGGTTCGATAAATTTTCCAAATACCTAAATTAGGTATACTTGTGATATGTTCATAGCTTTTGAGAAATTGTCCACTAAGCAACGGCGATATCAAACCATTCAGTTGCAAGTCCTGGCCATAAAAGACTTGTAACCTATATTTTCACATTCCATTGCATAGAAGATAGTATCGGTAGATACATGTGGAAAGGAAATTTTAAGTAATTCTAAAATAGTCTATTCTTGGCTAGAATCATGGACCTTTAACAATGAAGGTTTCAGAAGAGAATTTTGATGAATGTAGAGAAAGTTGCTGAACTTCAGCTTTTGTAAATGATGAGTCACTTTGTCTTTTAGAAATCCCATTTCTTGTATTTCCATTAGGGAAATTGATAGACTGTGACGGGTTTCATGTAAAACAATATCACTTTTTAGAGTCTATTGTATAACTTACAATGTCTGTGAAGTAAATTAGACCATTGTGTAACTCACAATGTCTTGAGAAACGATGGAGAGATCATTGTGTAACCCACAATGTCTTGAGAAATGATAGAGAGATCATTGTGTACCCCACAATGTCTTGAGAAATAATGAAGAGATCATTGTGTAACTCACAATGTCTTGAGAAATGAATGAGACCACTGTAGGATTTACAGTGTCTGAGAATGTAATAGAAACCACTGTAGGATTTACAGTGTCTGAGAATGTAATAGAAAACACTGTAGGATTTACAGTGTCTGAGAATGTAATAGAGACCACTGTATCTCACAGTGTCTTGAAAAATGAATGAGGCCATTGTATCTCACAATGTCTGGGAAGTAGGAAAGAACATTGTAGTCAGTTACAATGTCTTGGAGGAAGTTTCGTAATCCTAAAATGCATGACTAGATGCATGATTGGGAGATTAGGAAAAATATGATTGTGCCGTAATGCCTTAGAATAGGCATACGCAGATATGTTTAGTCTATTGTTTAGCTAAATTGATTGAAAATATGTCAAGTGTATATATCAATATACTAGTATGTTTGTATAGCTTAAAATGCCTAAAAGTCACATAATCGTCTGGAGGATGGAAGGCACGGAGAACGGAAGGCTATAAAATGTTTTTGTTTGTAAAAGTAGTTATAGTTTAAGTCTCAATTAGACCCGTTTCTCTATAACTATGTCTCTGATACCAATCTGTAACACCCCCAATTTCGTGATACGCAGCGGAATTCAAACTGGGTGTTACTTCATGGCACAACAATCATAACAATAGAAAACGAACTCTAATGGAGTCGTTTTAAAAGATTTATCAATCGATTTATATAAATATCAGAGTATACAAAAATGAGGTCCCAAATGGTTCACGGTTTACAAAATACATTAAATTGGTTTTCGAATGATAATAAAATTTATAGCCTTCTTCAGTATCCTTGCTCTTCCGTGCCAGCTTCCGACATTATGGACCTGAAATACATGCTTAAAACTGTCAACACAAACGTTGAGTGAAATTCATAGAGTTTGTTAAATGGTTGAACACATTATGTTGGTAGTGTGAGTTAATTAGACTCACACCAATGTTTTGAAAACAAAACAGTTATTATTCACTAAGCATCATGCAATCAAGGCGTTAACTTGCTGTCATATAATAGTAACCGATGCCCCAAGTAGGTAAAATTTGCCATTTTACCTGAGGTACTCAAATATAGTGCGTTTGTTTACCGGATCCTGGTCAAACAAACGGGATTCGTCAATCCCGATAGATCTATCCACAATATTCGCGCTCACTTCACTCGTGATTAATGATTCATGATTTAGGGACTTAAGATTGGCAAATGCGGTAACTTAGTGCAAGTAAAATAATCAGATAAGTATAGAATTTGAAAGCAATGTGTTCGGTTTAAAATAAAGCATGTATCTCTCCCAAGGGTTTGTAAAACAATTAAGTAATAGAAAGTGGGGCTATGAACTCACCTCAAAGTAAATGATAGCAAATGTATAATGAGAATGATGGATATGCCGTGGGAACTTCTACGAGCAACCTAAAATAGAATGTTGCGACTTAGGTTTGGAATAATGTTTAGGAAAACATAGACCATCCTATATACGTCTCTATGTTGATCATGATGTAGTACATGGTTTTTGTGTATGTTGTTTATAGAAATGGTCTAGTTGTGAAAACATATTTAGTTTATAGATATCGTACTACCGTTCAGGCCATCACAATTCAGAGGTCATGCAGTAAACGTTCGAGGAGCTAGGACACTTTAAATCGTAAATCCAGCAACTCGTCGATACATTTTACTCAAATGAAACCCCTCACATGAAGTTCCCTACTTTTGTAGCACTTAGTAGGTACAACATATGTTTTGAGTGAAGATTGTTATATAAATAAGTTTATCATGTTTTTACAAGTTCTCGTCGTTGCATATATATGATTACCATAGTTAACGGTCTTGGGCAAACAAGCCTTGAGGCTTTAGCCATGGCCTTGTCGTGACTTTGGTCTTGACTACCATGGTCTTGAGACTCAACCTTGACCTTAGCCGTAGCCGTGGTCTTGGCTTATGGCCATTAGGCTTCTTGGTTTGCTTGTAGTTGTGACAAAAGTATAGTTGTGAAACTTAAATATAGGGCAGTTTCTGTTTTTGAAAGATTTATGCCTGTTTAAGCATTTTCAAGGTCCGAGCTTCTTTGGTATTGAAGGAAAACGTCGTTCCGGACAACTTTCGTGTTTTAACTTTTTGATGATTCGGACCAGAAGTACTATTTTTAAAACGATCAGACCCAAAACAGCAAGCTGTTTGGCAGATTTGGCGTTTTAGTTTTGCTAACTTCTTTTGCCTATAACTTTTGACTCGTTTGTCCGTTTCGGGTGATTCAAATTGCTACGTATTTGTTTTAATATTATCTACAAGAATATGAAAAGTATCAGATCTATAGGTGGTAGATTTTGTGAAAACTTTGTACAAAAGTTTATCATTTATACACTTACTAACCCAAGTTTAACATATAGGTTCTTATAACTTGTTTTAAAGATTTTTGTACATCATGATCCAACATAGTAACTATATATATAGCATGAAATAGTTAAGATTATGAATAACAAAGATGAGATGATGGTGGTGATAAGTTGCTTACAACTTTTGGCTTTCAATAAGAAAGGAGTAACTTAGTAAGGATAGGACTTTGATTGATCGCGTAAGACTTCGGATTGAGCTAGCTTTCCACACCTTGGCACCCTTGCAAACTTGAAGAGTTGGTGATTATGTACTAAGTAACTTGAGTAGATTTAAACTCAAGAAGATCACTTAAACTTGCTAGAGATTTGATGAAGTAGCTTGATCTTTGGAACTTCCTTGCATAAACTTGGAGTTTATAGATCAAATGATGGAAGATATGTATGATTTAGGGTATGAACGACCAAAATCAGTATGTGAGGGAGTTTATGATGTATTTTACTTCCTATTTATAGGAGGGTAAGTTTGGTTAACCATATATTGGGTTAATTATTAACCATGGTTAAGTTAGGACACTTGTAATGATCAAAATAAACCTTGGTTAGGATTAAGCCACCAATATGATGACTCCCCCCCCCCTTAGGTCGGTCTAAATGTGCCTAGGTGGCTTAGATGATAAGTTTTGATAATATCTTGAGTTTAGAGTAAGTTTTGGTTCCGTTAAATGCCAACCGTAAGTCGTTAAGCCATAAAATGTAAAACCGGGTATCGTAAAAATACG
Organism: Chrysanthemum seticuspe; assembly: GCA_019973895.1. Taxonomy (NCBI): domain Eukaryota; kingdom Viridiplantae; phylum Streptophyta; class Magnoliopsida; order Asterales; family Asteraceae; genus Chrysanthemum; species Chrysanthemum seticuspe. The sequence continues at coordinate 158,718,598 of BPTQ01000008.1, read as the reverse complement.
AAACTTGTAGGAATGATGAGACTCATCATTATACTCCATCTAAAAATATAAAATGGGTGATAAGTCTCATTGGGTGCAAAAACACTGCTTAAAGCTGGAAATACGGGTCAAAAACGCGTAATTCGCAGTTTATCGGAAAAGAACGAAATTTCAGGGAAATGACCGTGAATTTATTTAGAGTAGACTAAAATTAGTCTAAAAGTGATATGAGATGTTAAAATGTGGTTTTCGTCATACGCGGGATAACCTTACAGTTATTCGTGAAGTTTAAAAGTTACGCGATTTAAGCAGAAATGTAGAACGTACAAGGTTAATTCCTTTATGGTCAAAGGAGGAGGGAAATATGTTTGACTTTTCCAAAAAATGTAAAAGTGTCAAAAACATATTAGAAACACAGCGCAGGAATTGTTAAGTCTGGATGTAAGTAGAATTGTTTAAAACATAAGTTAGTTTTGTTCTGCGCTGGGCTTATTTGGTAATATTAAAAATAATAAATCTTAAAAATTCTCAAATTAATCATGAGTGATCTAAAAATTTATCTGATGCGAGAAAAATTGTCAGAGTTGATTTTCGTTATGCGCATGATGTTTAAATGGTGGACCGTCTAAAACGAAACTTTAAAAAGATGTTTACTTAATAACTTTTGCGAAAATGATCTAACGATGGTCGAACTCTCAGGTTATTACTAAAATAATTTATCTTACGAGAATGTGGATTAAAAATTTTACGGGATGAATAGTGAATGTGAATAGTAAAAGTAAATAGTAAATTCTTGAAAATGAAAAGTAACCTAAAAATGCGGGTGGTTACAACCTACACACTTATAAGAAAACGAAACGAAACCTTGCGTAAAATCAACGGTAAAACTATATATTAAACAAAACTAAACTAGAAAGCGAATAAGATATAATGCTTGAGGAATGACGTCGTTAGGTTGTCCTGACAAAAAGTGGTCTGACGCGTCTTTCTGGAAAAATTCTAGAAAAATTACCTGATTAAAACCTGAAAAAATTCCTGCAAAACATCCATTATGACTCGATACAAGCATTTGACTCTAACAAACACACAAAATATATACAATTTCAATTATTGATAATCTTATGTTCATGCAAGTTCTTAAAACATATGTGATCTTCCCTACACTTATCTTTTTGTAAAATACCTTTATATGCAATTATAACGAAGTTAAAAACAAAATAAAACATTTTCACAAAATCTAACATGAGAATAAACAACAATGAAAAAGATATATAAACACACAAACAAAATTGAAAAACAAAACAAGCAAACAATTAAGCATGAATTGCCTCCCACGAAGCGCTTTTCTTTATTTATGAGTCTTGTAGCTAGAATCGAAGTCGTGCCCCTACGTGACTTTCTTACCATCATCTTCTTTATTAAGAATCGCTGAAAAAAATTTCAAAAAAAAATCGTTTTCATGATTAAAGGTATTGTAATATTAAGGTATGATTTTGTCTTTTTTAACAAAAGTCAAGATCTGATCTTAATATCACATAAACTTTTTTTTAAATACAAATTGTTAATATCACACTAACTTTTTTTTGATATTACAGTATTTTTTTGTTTTTTTACTAATATTATTAATATCACCGTTCCTTTTTTAATAAAAAAATGTTAATATCACGGTTCTTTTTTACTATCACAATGAAATCAACAATAAAATTTTAATATCAAAATAACTTTTTTTATATCACAGAAACTTTTTTTCTGTTTTTAAGATAATTGTTAATATCACCGTAATTATCATATGTTTTTTTTAATAAAATTGTTAATATCATAGTAACTATCATATGTTTCTTAATATCATGGTTTATTTTTACATGTAAAAAAGCTTAATATCACAGTTGGTTTTATAATATCACCATTTTATAATATCACAGTTTCATAATATCACAGTAGGACTTATAATATCGTTAATATCACGATAGGACTCATAATCAAAAAAACAAAAAGTGCTCAGAAAAATCTGAAAAAACAAAAAGGACTCATAAATAGTGATTTTTTTAATAATATGTTATTGTTTTTGTATTTTTATTTGATTATTCTTATTATAATAATATTAACACCTAACCACCTAACTACTACTAATGTTTATTTTATTAACATAAAGCGTATCAAATATAGAATCAAAGGGTCATCTTGGATCACCAACTGTTCATCTTCTCCAAGAATCTATTCGATTTTCTTGCTAATATACAATGTGAGTTAGTTTATGAACTTCGATGTTGGTTACTTGTTGTTATTTTAATTAGAGTAAAAATGAGTATTTTTTAGTATCCGACTATTATTTTGAACCTTTAGTGTGCATGTTTAAGTTAAATATAATGTATTTGTTCGTTGGCATATGTATTTTGATATACATATATTTGTCTGTTATTGCATGCTGTTATTGTTGCTAGTTTGTAAAACCCCCTTTTGCTCTGTTTGATCTATGTTTTGATTGTTAATAATGATAATTTTTATTTTGCAATCAAAGTTTAGTGTATATAGGTTAAAAATTGCCTACTCCATTTGTTTGTTATTGCATGCTGTTATTGTTGCTAATTTTTAAAACCCCCTTTTGTTATGTTTGATGTATATGTGGATTGTTAATAATGATAATTTTTATTTTGTAATCAAAGTTTAGTGTTTATAGGTTCAAAAATGCCTACTCCAATGCCTGTTTGTGATCAATTAGCGAGAGTTGCTGGTTCTAGGAGGGCAAAAGATATGATGCTTGTATTTTATGCAAATGAAATTGAAACGACCAAGCGCGCAGAGGCAGAGTTTAGAAGGAGAGCGACAGAGATTCAAGGACGGGTTCGCAGATTTGGACAGCTGGTGACGGAGCTGGAGATGTTTTTTTGGGAGGGATCTTTGAAGTGCGTTTCACATCTCTTGAAGGTCCAAAAAGAAGATCTGCTGGAAGCCACTAAACTCCTGATGAATGTTATTAAGATGCAGGAGCGCCTTGAAGAATTGTTTGTTATGGTGGAGATGGTGAAGGCGTTGGAGTATTAGTGGCGTCTGCTTTGTTGCTATGATCGTTTATGTGTTTTGGTTTGTAATCTTTATGGCTTAGATGCAGGGTCTACCAATCTTTTGCTTGTGGTATATGATGGATGCTTATTACTCTTGATTATAACATTAGTATGTGTATTTATTACTATGACTTAATTATGTTAATATATTTTAGATGTTTATTAATGTGTTGTCAATTTTATATTATTTTTAGTTTATGGTATGATCTTGTTTAGGATTGTTAGTCTTTGTTATTGTTTAATTTGATGCAGACGTATGTTTTATGTTATTTTTAGTTTTGTAGGACCTCAAATATATCAACCTTATATCACAAATACCACGTTTACCACTTTACGCGTAGACCACAAAACACAAACACAAAGTATGCATAGAAATAAAGAAGGAAAGATTAAGAGAAAGATGGTGACTTGATGTTATAAAACCGTGTATGTGTAGAGAGAAAGATGAACACAAGATGTTGTATATTCCAAAGAAAACACACACACACACTCTTTCAAGCGCACCCCTCAAATGAGACTTTGAGGGGTATTTATACTAAAATACTAAACGCCCTAATGGGCTTTTCATGGGCTTCGTGGATATGGGTTGGACATGGATTGATATAAGGCTAGCTTAACTAAACTAATACCCATTTAGCTTAGTCCAATCCACGAGCCCATTGACTACTCTAATACGATATCTAACACACGTTACAAAGTTCCTAAATGTGAATGACCATCACTTCTAATAAAAACTATTAAGGCTAACAATCTCCCCCTAAGGGGTGGTCATTCAAAAGATGCTCTACTTGATTAGGTCTTTACTTTTCTCGAGCTTGAACTTTTTGTGTAGATATAGAATAGTCTTAATTCTTTGTTCCTTCATGCTTTGTGATAAGTTAATGTGGTTTTCTGCCGTTGTAAACTTCGTTGGTTAGGTGTCTCCACACCTTTCTCCACCATGCTCACACTTCTATTTGTCTTTTGGTTACCAATGATGTAGTTCTCGAGTCTTTAAACTTTGTAGATTCTTTGACATTGACAAAGAGTCATCTTAAACTTTTGTTGCCTTTGAATTTGATGAGAACTTTCATGTGTTGCTGGTATGAGCATGTGGAGAATCTGCACGATCAATCCGCTCCGGAGCTTCCATAAGAAGAAAACATAAAAACAGGTTAGTAATAAGCGGATTCCGGCACTTACAAGTTTGAATTTCGAGGGTGTTAACAGCATAGTGTGAAAACACATCTCTAATTCTTACAAAGGCCGTTCCTGAACTGGAGTCCCAAAAGTGAGATAACGCGATATACCGAAGTACATCTACAATTCAGATGAGTCGCTGAAGTACACCGAAGCATCACTCTACGACTGTAGACCATTTGAGACACACTAAGCGTAATCCACGGGGAGTTACCGAAGTGACCTGCTGTCAGGGCTGCTTGACGTTGACCCTGGCAGGAGTTTCCGTTCAATCATTGAAGATCACAGAAGTGAAACTTCTCATAAATGTTCTAGCAGATTGCTAAGATCTGCGTAGGACTCTAGAATATATCACTTGTGTCCTTATAGATGAACAACAAGCGATGTCATGTCAAGTGTTCCTATGAGATCTTTTTGATGAATCTCGTGGCTCTAGACTCAGTTAGTGCATTTTGGTTTCCTAAGCGGAGACTAGGGAGAGGGTCTCCTTCTTCAATACCAACCAACTCTAAGAGAAAGTCGATAGATTATGTAGGGTTCCTAGTGAGAATGAAACAAATCCTTTTAAGAGGAATTGAGTGGCTAGGAGGTTTAGTGCAGTGCGTCACTGGGTCCATGACGTCTTTGTCTTCAATACCAGTGTCATCTAGTGACAACCAGTAGCAGATGAATTGAACCCGGTTTCTGCCCTAAGGTTGATTATGGAGGGCTATTTCATTTCACCCCTTTTCATTACATTTCTTTTTAATTCTTCAACCCCTTCTTTCTCCTTTCTCACATTACTCCTTTTTTTTCAATCATTCCTAAGGACTTCTAGTTCTAAACTATTGGTGATGTACTTGGGTAGATCCCTCCGGCTCTGGCGGATCATAGGACGGATTTTCCTATCCTTAGTCACCTTATAACTCCATGACTGTCCTATTGTTGCCATAAAACCATTTTTCTTGAAAATATCTCAAAGTGTTTATGATAGAAAACATGTTTGAAACACTTCGAGAGTTTTATATTTTCAGAAACACTCCCCCTTCACATGTGCTTATAAGTTTTGACAAAAATCTGCACATAGAGGGTAGAGTTCGCACTTTTTAAATTGATCGACTTTAAATGAACAAAACCGATTCGAGACACGTTTACATCACTAGAGAACTAGCTTGAATTTATTACCCGTCCTGGTCAAGTCCATAGAAAGTTTCTCGAGATGGTACATTATTCCTCGTCAATTCAATGGTTACGACTGAGTCGAGCTCTTTTGAGAATCAAACAACGATCATTAAACTTTTTGATCACATTTTAATTACGTCTCCTCCCCCTCAAAAATAGCATATTCGTGATATTTTTTGATATCAACGGATTAAACAACATTTTAGAATTTTTTGGGGAGACAAACGGATTTGATTTAAGCATGAATTTAGAACATTTTTGTTTTAGACTCCCCCTTTAATAAGGCATAATCAATTAAAGGGTTTTGGAGGGAGTTATCTTGAGCACAAAATATTTTAAAAGATTTTGAAAATCTTTTTGAACAATCTTGAAAAAGTGCTCAAGATGATGATGATTTCTCACCAGTTTTAAATGTAGTGCACTGAAGCGTACCCTTGATTTTTCTTTAAAAACACGAGTTTTGATTTGAAATAATCAAAAGTCATCATTTTTGTCCGGGTTTCGTACTGAAGTATACGAAAGCCATTTTTGAAGAAATTTTGAGAAACGACATGTTTTGGAAAACATTTAAAGAACTCTCGCTCAAGCATCTGTACATGCCCGTATCATTAATGAATGACATTTCTAGAAACGTACAGAATATCGATTATACAAGAGACATGTCGTGAGAAGAATATTTTTGGATTTTTGATTTTTTTAATGTTTTTGTATTTTTGAAAGTTTTATATTTTTATATTTTGCTTTTGTTGGTTTTTCAAATTTTGTATTTTGTTTTTCAAAAATATTTACAGCGAAGCTTTTTGGAAAATCATTTTCACGAAGATTCGAGAAGACGTTCTAACTCCTCAGGGGTTAGGCTTCGCATTCCAATTCGTCGAACTAAATCATCAAACCTTTCTTTTGGAAGGGCTTTAGTAAATATGTCGGCGAGTTGGTAATCTGTCTTCATGAAGAATAATTCAACAGTACCTTCTTCCACGTGTTCTTTTATGAAGTGATAGCGTACTCTGATATGCTTAGTCTTTGAGTGATGAACAGGATTGCATGATATGACTATGACACTTTTCGAGTCACAATACATAGGTATTTTGTCGAAAGTAAAGCCATAATCTGTGAGTTGTGTTCTCATCCATTGAACTTGAGCACAACACGCAGATAGAGACACATACTCGGCTTCAGCGGTTGAAAGTGCAGTGCAATCTTGTTTCTTTGAAGACCAGCTTACTAACTTTTCACCCAAAAATTGTGCTCCTCCTGATGTACTTTTTGCTGTAACTTGATCACCTGCGTGGTCCGCATTTGAAAAGGCAATTAGATCAAATCCGGATTCCTTTGGATACCAAAGACCCTTGTGAATGGATGTCTTCAGGTATCGAAAGATCCTTTTAACCTCTTTGAGGTGCAGTTCGGTAGGCTTTTCCTGGAACCGTGTTAATAAGCAAACAGAAAAATGAATATCAGGTCGACTAGCAGTAAGGTACATGAGAGAACCAATCATGCTCCGATATTTCTTCGGATCAATAGGTTTCCCAAACAAATCGGCTCTAATTTTTGGTGAAGTTACCATTGGTGTGCCAACAGAGTCACAATTATCCATACCATGATTTTTCAAAATCTCAATTGTATATTTCGCTTGATTAATAAAAATTCCACATGGGGACTGATGTATTTGTAAACCACGAAAAAACTTTAGTTCCCCCATCATGGACATTTCAAATTTGCTTTTCATGAGATTTTCAAAATGTTTTGAAAGATTTGGATTAGTGGACCCAAAAATGATGTCGTCCACGTAAATCTGAACAATCAAAATGTCGTTTTTGCATTTTGTGTAAATAAGGTAGGATCGACCGTTCCTTTGGTGAAATTGTTCAGGATAAGGAAAGAGGACAGTTCATCATACCACGCTCTCGGAGCTTGCTTTAAACCATAGATTGCCTTTTTGAGTTTGTAGACGTAGTCTGGATGTTCCATGTCTATGAAGCCTTCTGGCTGACTCACGTACACTTCTTCTTTCAGAGTTCCATTCAAGAACGCGGTCGTAATGTCCATCTAATAAACCGTGATGTTTTTGTGAGCTGCATAGGCTAAGAATATCCTGACTGCCTCAAGTCTAGCTACCGGCGCGAATGACTCTTCAAAGTCTATCCCTTCTTCCTGTCAGTATCCTTTGGCCACAAGACAAGCTTTGTTGCGAATTACAGTCATCTCTTCATCCCTTTTGTTCTTCCATAACCATTTGAGATCAATGACGCGAATGTCAATTGGTCTTGGAACCATATCTCAAGAGTCATGTAGACGGTATTAGAGAAGTTCCTCCTGCATTGCTTCTATCCATGCGGGTTCTGCCATTGCCTCGCGAATGTTCTTGGGCTCTATATTGCTAATTGATCAAAGGTAAATGCATAAGTCGCAATCGGTGGCAAGTTGGCGTCTCGTCTGAATTGGCCGTGAAGGTTCACCATTGTTTAGTCCTGTTAGCCTTAATTGTTTTATTAGAAGTGATGGTTATTCACATTTAGGAACTTTGTATCGTGTGTTAGATATCGTGATAGAATAGTCAACGGGCTCGTGGATTGGACTAAGCTAAATGGCTAGGCGTTATGATTATGCTAGCCGTTTGAAGCTTAAGTATCCAAAGCCCAATCCATGTCCAACCCACGAAAAGCCCAAGCTAAAGCCTTTTAGGGTTTTATGCCTCTTGTACTATAAATACCCCTCAAATGGTCATTTGAGGGGTGTGCTTGAAAGTGTGTGTGTGTGTGTGTTTTTCCTTGAAGCAATATACAACTTATTGTTTTCATCTTCTTTTCTCTACCTCTCTAAACATATACGCATAATATATTCAAGTCACCATCTAATTTTCATCTTTTCTTTCTTTATTCTACGCATAATATCTTGTGTTTGGTTCGTGTGATACTTGTGATAAAGATAAGGTATACGTGATAAAGGGGTATAACAATTGGTATCAGAGCCAGGTTTAAGAGTGTTTGTGTTTGTTTTGAAGGGTTACGCATAAAGCTCACGTTTTTACACTTTTGATACGCTTAAAGCTTTCATTTTTTCATCAAAAAATTCAAGATTCTTGTGGTTTAAGGTTTATTTGGTGTTAAAGTTTTAGTTTTTCGCAAAAAGTTTCAAGCTTTACGGGTTTAGATACGTTTTTTAAACTCATTTTGTTTCATTGGTCATTTCTACTCGTAACTTTTCTAAGCACTTTGGGTGAAAAAGGTCAACATTTTTGGGTTATTCGAGTGTTTTTAAGGATATCTGTGCAAGATAAATTGGTTGAATCGCTGAAATTTTTTTACGAGTAGGTCAAAACCCTAATTCTACTCGTAAGAAAGTCAACTACTCATAAGCTTCTACTCGTAACTTTTTGGTGAAGAATCTTCAAGCTATACCGGTTACTCAGTGCTTCCCTCACTTGGATAAGTGTGTGGAACACTTCGACTTGTGGATATCCCTTACGCTGTGACAGTGTAAAGGATTTTTGGTTTTTAACCTAAGTTTACGCATAAGCATAAACTCTTACGAGTAGAACTCTACGCATAAGATCACACTTACGTGTAAGGTTTTACGACTAAGTTTTTTTGTCTACGCATAAGCCTAAGGTTACGCGTAAGATATTTTCTACGCATAAGAATCCTACGCCTAAGATCCTACGCATAAAGATCCTACTCATAAGATCCTACGCATAAGATCCTACGCCTAAGCACCAATTCTACTCGTAACTCCTTCTCTCTAAGTCTACGCCTAAGCTCTTCAAAAAAAAAAAAAAAAAAAAAAAAGAGTTTTTTGGCGGGAAAACTTGAGTAAAATTTAAATTTTTGAGGAGACTAAACGTTCAATTTTTACGCGAAATTCAAATTTTGGTTTAACTGTGAAAATTTTGGTCAAAAATTCAAATTTTTGGGCCTAAATTCAAATTTTTCGGGTCAAATTTGGCGTCAAAATTTTCATAACTCAAAATTTTCATACGACCTTAGAATTGATTTTTATTGTGAATTTCAAATTTTGGGCGAATTTTTTTTAAGAACTAAGGTTACGAGTACGATTTTCAGAAAAACCTCAACCGAGCTTAATCTTCATCAACCACAACTCTTTTATCGTTGAATCGATCCTACATCAACTTTATCATCACATACCTTCATCAATGGCAACTGGCAAAGATCGTCTCAAAACTGCTTTCACAAATGCTATTGCTGGATTCGCCAATACATGGTTTTCAGAGTTTAATACGCAGTTTGCTCAACCATCTATGCATATGAGTCAAGAAGGACACATGGTTGATGTTATTGGGAATCATAATGGATTTACTACAGGCATACAAATGGGGAATCAGATGCAATATGCAGGGCAGTATGTTGGACATCAAGGGGGTCAGATTGTGAATCAGAATATGGGATATCAAAATGGGAATAACTGTTTTATGACTTCGGTTCAGAATGCTACCTCCGAACCTCAAAGCCAAGATTCAGGGTATCGTCGGTTCAGCATGCTACCTCCGAACCTCAAGTACAGGGTGTTGTTAGCAAAGAAAGAAAAATTGGGAATAGAGTTGACTGCTGAGGAATACGAATTTCTGTATCCAGGACGGGCAGAGAAACCAAATGATAATGCAAGCTACTGTCTTACAATCAATCAGCAGGACTCAACATCAAGCGGTACTTTTGATACACCTCCTGTCTATGACACAGATTCACTCAATGAGGTACCAAATTATAGTAATGTTGCTAATCAGTTTACTCATGATGAACAGCATTCTGTGACATCAGCACCTACTTATGATACATACCTGGACAATCCGAGTTGTAGCAATACGAACTCTGAAACTCCAGATGTGAATCCTAATGGAGGCTGTGTGGCACAAAATACTGCGACTGATGAGGAAACCCGTGCTTATTTTGAATCATTACTTAATACTTGTGGTATTGAAATTGAGAAAGTTAGTAAGGTCAATCGCGAGGTTAAGGCCGCGAATCAGAAATTGACCACTGAGCTTGAGAGTTACAAAGAGAACGCCAGAGCCTATGAATTTCATACAAAAAAAATATCAGAATTAGAAATTGGTTATCGAGATTCTGTTTTAAGAGAACAAAAATTGCAACTCAAGTATGACACACTTGATGTGAATCTGAACTTGAAAATAAAATCTTTAAACAAGGAAATTTCTGATCTAAATGACCAACTTTCTAAACAAAAAGCACTGTTTTCTGATCTTGAAAAAGAGAAGAAACAGTTGATTGCTGATTTTTCAAAACGAGAAGATTCTCTTCTTGATGAAATTCTTGATAAAACGGAAAAAATCAAAACATTGGACAATTTGCTTCTTACAACGGGTCATTCAGCTAAATCAAACAAGATTCTTTCTAACCAAGTACATCCACGTTTTCATACTTCACATAAGATGGCACTTGGTAACGACCCTTCTTCGTTTCTCAAGAAAGCTCAGAAATCTCAGAATGTGTTGAACAATGGACAACCTTTGCATGAACCCATAATTGTTCGTGATTCTCTTGAAACGTTGGAACTATCTGAGGAGAGTAGATCAAAAATGAAACAAAAGAATCCAGATCTTAAACCGATTGATTATAACAAATGGAACAAAATTAATGGAATTACTTTTGTGTCACAAAAAGAAAAGTCAAAGTTTTCCATCACACCAAGTGTTTCAAACAAAGTGTCAACACCAGTTTCAAAATCAGTTTCAAAACCAGTTGTAGTTTCCAAGTCTCTTTCGAAAATCGAACAAATGTCTTCAAACAATCCTTTTAACACAAGTGATGCGAGAAGTATTTTGGAAAATGTGAAAACTAGAATTGCGGATCTTCAAGAGACAGTGAAAACTAAAACCAATATTACAACAAACATCTGGTTTAATAGTTTTGATATTGAACAAAAAAAGATTTTTGAAACTCAAATTGCCCCTCAGCTGAATAACATCAATTCAAGGGTAATTCATGTTGAACAAGCACTTTTGAAAGAAACAGCTGACTTTGTCAAGGACCATAAATCCCTGGTAAACCAAGCTAATGAAAGTTTTGAACACATCAAAGTTTTGGAAAATTTAAATGATTCTCTCTTCGAAGATGTTATGTCTACCGATATCATGTCCATCATTTTGCAAACATACTCTGTTGAAGATTATGAAAGACTCCAGTCTGAGACCTCCACAATTGTTTCAAAATATGAAAAAGCTCTTGAAAAACTTGAAAAAGAAAACGTGTCCTATTTTAAACAACTTGATCGAAAATCTGAGGAATGCAAGTATGACAAATTGTCGTATGAGCGTGCCTACAAGGACATGAAAGAGAAAAATGATCTTTTGAGAGCTCAGCTGGGAAGTCAAAAATGAAAGGATGTGGATACTAAGTTTGCAAAACCATTGACTGAGGAGAAAACAAATGTTCCCAAACCGGTTTTCAAACCAAAAATGTCTATTTCTCAGTTTCCTCCAAAAGTCAATGAGAAAAATGATTTGTCAAAAACAGTCACTCCACAGACTTTGCCTATTAAAAAGAGAATTATCAAAGGTTTTGAAAAACCTGTTTTTGATAAAGAAAATGTGATTACACCTGGCATTTCTAAGACTAGTACACGGAATATGACCAAAAATCCAGTTAAAGAATCTGTTGGTTCTAACAACATGGTCAACAATCACTATCTAGAAGAAGCTAGGAAAAAGGCACAGACTCGAAAAGACGGAATTTTAGGTGCAACATCTAAGGTGATGAATTCTACAAGATTTCAAGGCACTACTAGTAGTAGTAAACCATTACCTAGGAACACTTTACAAAAGACTAGGGATTGGCTTGCATCTAAGAGTAGTTGCGCAAAAGAAAATGCTATGCCCTTAGAAAACAACACTAGGAATTCTAAGTCTTCTTCGAACAAGAATCAATTTCCAAAAGACTGTAGTGACAAAGTTAAAGCTGCTGTTTTAAACAAGAATATTGAATTTGTCTGTACTACATGTAAAAAATGTGTCTTTTCAGCTAATCATGAGGCATGTGTCTCACAATATCTCAAGAAAGATAATTCTCGTGCCAAGGCACAATCCACTAAGACACCAAATAGAAACAAGCCCGTTGATAAAAAGACAAACAAAAAGACACCAAATAGGACGATCTCTTCAGGACGTAGTTTTTCAAAAAATGAGTCTTCCGCTGCATCTGATAAGAAAACAACTCCTAGATCTTACCTAAGGTGGATTCCCACGGGAAAAGTTTTCAACAACGTAGGTCTTAGATGGATTCCCACAGGAAAGATTTTTGATACTTGTACCAACACAGATAATAGTGACAATCATTCGGATAAGGAAGTCAGATCCACTACAACCGTTGATAGTGATCACCCTCGCCGTGAGGAAACATGTACTTCTAACACTGTTATTTGTGAAAATTCTTCTTCTGTGGATGCAGATACTTGTAAAAGTGTTGAAGGTTCATATACCCCGTGTGGTAAAGAAGAACTTTATGCCAATTTTGCATGTGGAAATCCTTTTCTAGTTCCACTCTTAACTCCACTTTTACTTGTCCCAACTTAATTTCTCTTTCTTCAAATCTTCTTTGTAAATATCTTTTGAAAAAAACCAAAATACAAAATTTGAAAAACCAACAAAAACCAAATACAAAAATAGAAAATTTTTCAAAAAATACAAAAACAATATAAAATCAAAAAATCCAAAAAATATTCTTCTCACGACATGTCTCTCGTATAATCGATATTCTGTACGTTTCTAGAAATGTCATTCAATAATGATACGGGTATGTACAGATGCTTGAGCGAGAGTTCTTTAATTGTTTTCTAAAACATGTCGTTTCTCAAAATTTCTTCATAAAAATTAATGCCTTTCGTATACTTCAGTACGAAACCCGGACTTCAAAATAATGGCTTCTGAACACATCAGTTCAGGACCCGCGCTTCAAAGAATGGAAAGTGCTTATCAAAATCAAAGGTTTTAAATATTTTTTCAAGCGCTATTCCTAAAAACATGATGGCTTGTAAGTATTTCCACTTGCAACCCGATCTTTAAAGAAAGGAAAGTGCTACGCAAAATCGATTTTCATAAATATCGAGCACTTATCCTAAAACAAAGGAAGAAAATTCTTCTTCAATATCTTCAAAAGATTTTTAAAATCTTCATCTTGCGTACCATTGATTCGAAATTTTTCAAAAAGATTTTTCAAAATCTCTCACATTTGGTACCAAGATAACTCCCTCTAAACCCTTAATTGATTCTAAATTTTCTGTATGAAAAATATGCTTTCTTTAAGGGGGAGTTTAAATCTAAAATTGTTCCAAAATTCATGCTAAAATCAGTTTCTCTCCAAATACTTTCCGAAAAACATATCTTTTAATCATTTTGTTTCAAAAACATCATGGATATGCTATTTTTGAGGGGGAGAAGACATGATTAAAATGTGAGCAAAAAGATTTAATGATTGTTGTTTGAATCTCAAAAGAGCTTGACTCAGTCGTAACCAATGAATTGACGAGGAATCATGTACCATCTCGAGAAACTTTCTATGACTTGACCAGGACGGGTAATAATTTCAAGCTAGTTCTCTAGTGATGTAAACGTGTCTCGAATCGGTCTGGTTCACTTAAAGTCGATCAATTCAAAAAGTGCAAACTCTACCCTCTATGTGCAGATTTCTGTCAAAACATATAAGCACATGTGAAGGGGGAGTGTTTTTGAAAATATAAAACTCACGGAGTGTTTCAAACATGTTTTCTATCATAAACACTTTGAGAGATTTTCAATAAAAATGGTTTTATGGCAACAATAGGACAGTCATGGAGTTATAAGGTGACTAAGGATAGGAAATTCGTCCTATGATCCGCCAGAGCCGGAGGGATCTACCCAAGGACATCACAAATAGTTAGTATTAGAAGTCCTTAGGTATGATTGAAAAAAGGAGTAATGTGAGAAAGGAGAAAGAAGGGGTTGAAGAATTAAAAAGAAATGTAATGAAAAGGGTGAAAAGAAATAGCCCTCCATAATTCAACCTTAGGGCAGAAACCGGGTTCAATTCATATGCTACTGGTTGTCACTAGATGACACTGGTATTGAAGACAAAGACGTCATGGACCCAGTGACGCACTGCACTAAACCTTCTATCCACTCAATTCCTCTCAAAACGGATTTGTTTCATTCTCACTGGGAACCCTACATAATCTATCGACTTTCTTTTAGAGATCGTTGGTATTGAAGAAGGAGACCCTCTCCCTAGTCTCCGCTCAGGAAAACCAAAATGCACTATTGAGTCTAGAGCCACGAGATTCATCAAAAGATCTCATAGGAACACTTGACATGACATCGCTTGTTGTTCATCATTAAGGGCACAAGTGATATATTATAGAGTCCTACGCAGATCTTAGCAATCTGCCAGAACATTTATGAGAAGTTTCACTTCTGTGATCTTCAGTGATTGAATGGAAACTCCTGCTAGGGTCAACATCAAGCAGCCCTGACAGCAGGTCACTTCGGTAATTCTCCGTGGATTACGCTTAGTGTGTCTCAAACGGTCTACAGTCGTGAGGTGATGCTTCGGTGTACCTCATCGACTCATCTGAACTGTAGATGTACTTCGGTATATCGTGTTATCTCACTTGTGGGACTCCAGTTCAGGAACGGCCTCTGTTAGAACTAGAGACGTGTTTTCACACTATGCTGTTAACACCCTCGAAATTCAAACTTGTAAGTGCCGGAATCCGCTTATTACTAACAATGTTTTATGTTTTCTTTTTATGGAAGCTCCGGAGCGGATGGATCGTGCAGACTCGCCACATGCTCATACCAACAACACTTGAAAGTTCTCATCAAAATCAAAGGCAACTCAAAGTTAAAGATGATTCTTCGTCAATGTCAAAGAATCTACAAAGTGTAAAGACTCGAGAACTTCATCATTGGAAACTCAAAGTCAAATAGAAGTGTGAGCATGGTGGAGAAAGACGTGGAGATACCTAACCAACGAAGTTGACAACGGCAGACAACCACATTAACTGATCACAAAGCATGAAGGAACAAAGAATAAAGACTATTCTATATCTACACGCAAAGTTCAAGCTCAAAGAAAGTAAAGACAAAATCAAGTGGAGCATCTTTTGAATGACCACCCCTTAGGGGGAGATTGTTAGCCTTAATTGTTTTATTAGAAGTGATGGTCATTCACATTTAGGAACTTTGTATCGTGTGTTAGATATCGTGATAGAATAGTCAACGGGCTCGTGGATTGGACTAAGCTAAATGGCTAGGCGTTATGATTATGCTAGCCGTTTGAAGCTTAAGTATCCAAAGCCCAATCCATGTCCAACCCACGAAAAGCCCAAGCTAAAGCCTTTTAGGGTTTTATGCCTCTTGTACTATAAATACCCCTCAAATGGTCATTTGAGGGGTGTGCTTGAAAGTGTGTATGTGTGTGTTTTTTCTTGAAGCAATATACAACTTATTGTTTTCATCTTCTTTTCTCTACCTCTCTAAACATATACGCATAATATATTCAAGTCACCATCTAATCTTCATATTTTCTTTCTTTATTCTACGCATAATATCTTGTGTTTGGTTCGTGTGATACTTGTGATAAAGATAAGGTATACGTGATAAAGGGGTATAACAAGTCCACTTCAGAGTAGAAGGATATCGTAGATTATACGAGTGCTAGTTAGATGGTTCTCGTAAGCATGAAGATGATTCAGCTGATTTCGTAGCAAACGGGTTTTCAAATAAGTCTGCATCTAACGTTGCATCGTTCTGGTTTTGAGTAGGTTCTTCTTGAAATGATATGTTTTGAATTTGCTCATCAACTGCTGGTAAGACTGTTTGAAGAATTGGAGTTGCTGGAGTAGATGTAGATGATGTTGATGGAGTTGGTGCATTGGTTTCGACTGTTGCAGATGCATCTTCTATTGGTGGCGGTGGTAGATGATTTTTAGCGAGTGCAACGGAATGATGGTTTGATGCATTTGTCAAAGTTCCACCATAGTATTCATCGAACATTAACTCAAAGAATTTCTCCCATTCTTGTTCATGAGGTGTGTCAGCAAAAGTTGATGGAGCTCTTTGTTGTACGAGTCCTGAACTGATGTGTCCAGAAGTCTGCTGGTTTGGTGCGGGTTCTAGAGCGAGTCTCTCAGAAGCCATTTGTGAAAGTTCATCAAAATTCACGTTCATCGTCTCCATGATCCTCCTAGTTCTCCGGTTATACACCCTAAATGCCCTCGAGCTATCTGAATATCCAATGAAGATTCCAATATCACCTTTAGCTTTCAGTTTCCCTAGATCTTCTCTATCGTTTGTCGGATAGTACAAAGCGCCAAACACGTGAAAGTAAGAGATATCAGGTTTTCTGTTGTTCACTATTTCATATGGGGTTTTATTGAATCTTGGATGGATTAGGGATCGGTTCTGAGTGAAACAAGCAGTGGCAGCAACATCAGCCCATAGAAATAACGGTGCACTAGAATAAATTAGCATTGTGCGAGCAGCTTCCACAAGAGTTCGATTTCTTCTTTCAACTACCCCATTCTGCTGTGGAGTTCTAACAACTGATGTTTGATGAGTAATTCCAACATCTTCAAAATAAGCTCTTAACTCCTTATTTGTGAATTCAGTGCCGTTGTCTGTTCTTACAACTCTTGCAGGAGCTTGAAGAAGAACTTGAATACGTTTCAGGAAGGTAATGATGATGCCTGGTGCTTCGTCTTTTGATCTCAAAAACCTAACCCATGTATATCTTGAATAATCATCGACGATAACAAGAATATACTTTTTCCCGTTAGTGCTTTCAACTCTCATTGGGCCACATAAGTCCATGTGCAACATATGCAACCTTGCTTCCGAACTAGGTATGGATTTGGGTTTATATGATGCTCTTTTGCTTTTTCCTTGTTCGCATGATGGACATAAGTTATCCTTGGTGTATTTGAACTTTGGAAGTCCATTGACGATGTTGTCTTTGGCCAGTTTGTTGATAGTGTCGAAATTGAGATGGGATAATCGTCTATGCCACAACCAGGACTTTGTTCCAGATGCTCGTGTCATAAGACATATTGGTGATGAAGAGGCCATTTGGTTAATGTCGATAGCATACAAGTTTGTATCACGATTCCCAGTTAAGAGATTAGTGCCATTCAAGTTTCTAACGAAGCAAGCATTTTTCCTAAAAGCAACCTCTAAATCTGCATCACAGAACTGCCCGACTAAAAAAAAATTGTGACCCAACCCTTCGACATAGTAAACCCGAGTGATCAAATAATTTCCAAAAGGTAGATCTCCATAACCCATGATAGCTGCTACATGATATTGAAACGTACGGTTCCCATAAATTGCCAGACGAAATTGATCAGCAACTTCAGATTCCCGGTCATGTGCTTGGAGCAACCCGAGTCGACGATCCAAAGACATATTTCGATAACCTGCCAATAACAGAAGAAGAAGATTTTGGAAACCATTTTGATTTTGGTTCCTTTGGGTTAGAGGTAAAATCATGATCACACTCATAGAAGTTATCTATTGGTAAGACAGGTTCATCACTCATTCTACCATTCTGGAGTGTAAAAGTTCTACCCGTGGGTTTCCAAATGTCATCCCTAAAGTAAACATTATGCTCCCTATCAGTAGTGTAAAGCCTAAGTCTCACAACTAGTCTTCCTATTCGTTTAGCATAAGTTCTTTTGGGAACATTCTTCTTAACAGGCTTAACAATCTCATTCTTAGAAACACAATCATCATGAACATTAGTTAAAGATTTCTTGCAAGTTAAACAAAGAGATTCAACACATTCATTAGAATTAGCAAGTTTCATAGGTTCATTACATTCAGATGAAATGTCTTTCTTATTACAAAGCGGTAAACTCATAGGGTGTTCTTCTACTTTCTTCTCTTTATTCAAGCGATTACTCTTAGAGGCAAGCGAGACTCTATTGTTCCTTGTATTGCTCTTAGGCTTTAGTCTGCTGCTCCTAGAGGTGCTTCCTAGTCCTGTAGAAGGTAAGGCACACTCATTAGGATTCACAATCTTATCTAGAGAAGTGGTTTCAGCTTTCCTAGTCTCTTTAGAGTGCTTTTCTAAACTTATGTCGTTTGTTCCATATGTTTTAGATGTGGAGGCAGACGCATTAGTGGTACTCATCTTAAAAAGGCCAGGAGCTAAAACTTTTGGTTTCTCGATAACCGCTTTTCCTTTATCAACATTATGTTTAGGCAAGGCAGGTGGAGTGACTGGTTTGGATAAATCATTTTTCTCATTGACTTTTGGAGGAGGCATAGAAACAGACATTTTTGGTTTTAAAACCGGTTTGGGAACATTTGCTTTCTCCTCAGTCAATGGTTTTGAAATCTTAGTATCCACTGCCTTTCCTTTTTGACATTCCAGCTGAGCCCTCAAAAGATCATTTTTCGCTTTCATGTCATTGTAGGCACGCTCATACGACAGTTTGTCATACTTGCATTCCTCAGTTTTTCGATCAAGTTGTTTAAAATATGAGACATTTTCTTTTTCAAGTTTCTCAAGTGCTTTTTCATATTTTGAAACAATTTTGGAGGTCTCAGACTGGAGTCTTTCATGATCTTTAACAGAATATGTTTGTAAAATAATGGACATAATATCAGTAGTCAGAACATCTTCGAAGAGAGAGTCATTTAAATTTTCCAATACTTTGATGTGTTCGGCAGAGTCATTAGCTTGCTTTACCAGGGATTTATGGTCCTTGACAAAGTCAACTGTTTCTTTCAAAAAAGCTTGTTCAAAATGAATTACCCTTGCACTGATGGTATTCAGCTGAGGGGCAATTTGAGTTTCAAAGAACTTTCTTTGTTCGATGTCAAAACTAGAGAACCAGTTGTTAGGTGTAATATTGGTTTTAGTTTTAACAGTGTCTTGAAGATCCGCAATTCTAGTTTTCACATTTTCTAAAATACTTCTCGCATCACTTGTGTTAAAAGGATTGTTTGAAGACATTTGTTCAATGTTCGAAAGAGAATTTGAGACAACAACTGTTTTGAAACAGATTTTGAAACAGGTGTTGACTCTTTGTTTGAAACACTTGGTGTGATGGAAAACTTTGACTTTTCTTTTTGATTAACAAAAGTAATTCTGTTAATTTTGTTCCATTTGTTATAATCAATTGGTTTGATTTCCGGATGTTTTTGTTTCATTTTTGATATACTCTCCTCAGATAGTTCTAACGTTTCAAGAGAATCACGAACAATAATGGGTTCAGGTAAAACATTTCCATTGTTTAATACATTCTGAGGTTTCTGAGTTTTCTTGAGGAACGAAGAAGGGTCGTTACCAAGTGCCATTCTATGATTAGTATGAAAACGCGGATTTACTTGGTTAGAAAGCATCTTGATTGTTTGAGCAGAATGACCCGTTTTAAGAAGCAAATTTTCCAAAGTTTGGATTTTTTTTCATTTTTATCAAGAATTTCATCAATAAGAGAATCTTCTCGTTTTGAAAAATCAGTAATCAACTGCTTCTTCTCTTTTTCAAGATTAGAAAACATTTCTTTTTGATTAGACAGTTGGTTATTTAAATCAGAAATTTCCTTGATTAAAGATTTAATTTTTAAGTTCAAATTCACATCAAGTGTGTTATACTTGATTTGCAAAAGTTGTTCTTTAGAAACCAAATTTCGATAACCAATTTCTAATTCTGATTCTTTGTTTTTATGAAATTCAAAGGCTTTTACGTTCTCCTTGTAACTCTCAAGCTCGGCGGTCAATTTAGCATTTGCGGCCTTAACTTCGCGATTAACCATTCTGACTTTCTCAATTTCAATGCCACATTTATTGATTAATGATTCAAAATAAGCACGTATTTCCTCATCAGTCTCAGTATTTTGTGCCACACAATCTCCACTAGGATCCACATCTGGAGTCTCAGAGTTAGTATTGCTACAACTCGGATTGTCCAGGTATGTATCATAAGTAGGTGCTGATGTCACAGAATGTTGTTCGTCATGAGTAAGCACATCAAATATGACATTGTTATAGCATGGATCAGTGATTGGTACCTCAGATACTGCGTTGGCGTCATAGACAGGGGGTGTGTCAGAATCAGTGTTGTACTTAGTCTCCTGAAGATTTGCCATGAAGATGCAGTTTGCATTGAGTTCCTCGAGGTCTTCCAAATCATCCATAATAGCCATGAAGTCATGTTCCTCAGCACTCAATTGAAGTCCAGATTGTTCCTTTTGTACCAACATAATAGCTTTCTGAAGATACGCAAGATCCTTCTTTTTCGGCTTAGTTGGACAATTCCTTGCCATGTGACCCACTCCTTGACAGTTATAACACTTAACCTGATTACCCTGATTCACATTTCCATAATTCCCAATGACTGGAGCTGCAACATTCCCATTCTGATTACCCATTGCTCTATTCCCAACATTCTGACCCATCTGATTACCCTGATTTGGAACCGCCTGATTACCCATGCGAAATCCAGTAGCATATCCCTGCTGATTCCCAATAACTCCAACCATTTGTCCTTGATGACACATATTCACACCCGGCTGTGCAATTTGCCTGTTGCGAGTGTTTGATGAAATCCTTTGGTTGTTGTTAATTGGTGTGGAATAGCGACCTCTGAATGCTTTACCCAAGAATGCAAATGCTTGTGACAAAGCTTCTTCTGGTTCCATTTCAAGATCATTGATTCCTTGTTCCTGGTAATGTTGTTGTTCAGGTGGATAGTTTTGTTGTTGAGGGATGTATTGCTGCAGGTTGTTGTTAGTTGAAGATGATGAAGCTTGTTGTGGTGTATTCACTGGAGGTTGAGTCTTTGCAATGAGTGCCAATGGATCATGATTCTTTACTAATCTTTCTTGCCTGACTTCATTCACTTCATTTTGGTTTTGTTTCAGAAAATCGTTGAGTTGATCAAAGTTCACTTGATGTAAGTCTTTTGTTTGGTTAACAATAGTGACATATCATCCCCATTCTTCTGGTAGATTGTTCAGGAACTTGATGTTGCTCACGATAGTTCTGGGTGTCAACTTGTTTCTGATCAGCTCATTCATTAAAGTGCAGAACCTTCCATAGTAGGATTCAATGGATTCTCCTGGAGTGGATGTAAACTTCTCCCAAGCAGTTAGCAGCTTGTTCTCCGTATCTTGTTGACCAATTTCAGTTCCATGACAAAGCCGTCTAACACGTTCCCACCTATCGAAAGCAGTTTCACAACTGTCTACAGCAGCAAAGATGTCTCTTGGTAAACCCAGTTGGACAATATGAATTGCCATGTCATCTGCTTCGACTTGTTTCTGATCCTCTTCAGAGTATTCCGATTCTTTTTGAAGACGAAAAAATGGTGGGACGGGAGGTGTTGCATCAGCATTTCCAGGGTCTTGGACTTGTCGAGGCATGAAGGGTCCATTCTGAATGGATTTGATCATCAATTTCCCATTAAGTTTTGTCTTGATGTAACGAAGCATACGACTTGTCCATTGAAGATAACCACCTTTTTCCAACATAGGAGGACGGTTTTCGGCACCGGCTGCATGAATGTCTTGTTGAGTTGCCATTGATGAAGGTATGATATGATAAAGTTGATGTAGGATTGATTCAACGATAAAGGAGGTGTGTTGGATAAAGATTAAGCTCGGTTGTTGTAGTGAAAATTTTTCTCGTTCTCACGGTCGTTTTGATGGGTAGATCGCTGAAAACGGAGTTACGGTTCAAACGTTATAGCCGTTTGAAGTTTTCCTTAAAATCTTACTCGTAAACCAGTTCTTATGCGTAGAAATGAATGCTTATGCGTAGGATTGCTTATGCGTAGGAGTCCTTATGCGTAAAGAGCTTAGGCGTAGGATTCTTATGCGTAAACCTAAGGTTAAACGTAAGTCTTATGCGTAAACTTTAAGCGTAGAAATAAAGTACCTTACGCGTAAGAGTTAACTTATGCGTAGAGTGCTTACTCGTAAGCTTTCTGCTTATGCGTAAGAGTTGGTTTAAAACCAAAAATCCTTTACACTATCACAGTGTGAAAGATATCCAAAAGTCGAAGTGTTTCACACACTTATCCAAGTGAGGGAAGCACTGAGTCACCATTTTTGCACGAAGATTCTTCACCAAAAAGTTATGCGTAGAGAACTAGGGTTTTGACTTTCTTACGCGTAAAAATAGGGTTTTGACTTACGCGTAAGAAATTTCCAGTGATTCAAACGATTTCTGATGCACAAACAGCTTCCAAAACACGCAAATAACAAGAAAGTTTTGACCAAAACACCCAAAATGCCTTTTATGCTTATGCGTAGAAATGAACTACGAACCAAAAACGAGTTTAAAACTTAACCAAAACACGTAAAGCTTCGAACTTTATGCAAAAAACAGAAACTTTAACACTATATAAACCTTAGACCATAAGAATCTTGAAGATTTAAGTGCAAAAAATTAATGTTTTATGTGTGACAACTTTGAGAACGAAGACTACGCGTACACTACAAAAAAACTTCAACCAAAACACTCCTAAACCATTGTTAGGCGATTGATACCAATTGTAGGACCTTAAATCTATCAACCTTATCACTAACCCAACACGTTATTCGTAGAACACGAACATCACAAACACAAACATATGCGTAAATAAAGAAGGGCAGATTAAGATGATGGTGACTTGAATATATGAAACCGTGTATGTGAAGAGAGAAAGATGAACACTATATGATGTATTGCTCCAAAGAAAACACACACACTCAAGCACACCCCTCAAATGACCATTTGAGGGGTATTTATACTCTAAATACAAGATGCCCTAAAGGGCTTTCTATGGGCTTTCGTGGGCTTGGACATGGGTTGGATTGGATATAAGGCAAGCTTAACTAAACTAATACCCATTTAGCTTAGTCCAATCCACGAGCCCGTTGACTATTCTAGCACGATATCTAACACACGTTACAAAGTTCCTAATCGTGAATGACCATCACTTCTAATAAAAACTATTAAGGCTAACATACTCATATACAATGTACGTTATTCTTATAATATATGTGTTGTCTCAATATCTACGATGCTTTAAACTTGGATTAAAATTGTAACTAATTTAAGTATGAGTGATGTACGATTCTTGAGACACTTTATGGGTCAAATTCTTTATATTTTTGAAAAGTTTGCATACTTTTTATGTTTCTTGACAAGGAAGGAAAATCCACGAATACCCGTGGGGATCCCCGAACCCCGTTGGGGACGGGAATGGGGATGTAAGACTATTCCCCGATGTGGATGCGGCGGGGATAGAGATGGAGAGTGAGAAACGGGGATGGGGATGGGAAATACGATCCCAGATATTTCCGACCCGTTGCCATCCCTAGAAATATTGTCTAAATATCATATCATTGCCTTATATAAAATATTATGTATTTGTGAATTAAAAGACGTATAATAAAGGTATTGTAAATTTTATCAGAATATAAATTAAAGAGTAAACTGCAAAAAATATCCCTAAGGTTTGTCATTTTTGTGAAAAATGCTCCTGAAAAATAATTTATGTGAGTTGTGTACCTAATGTTTGGACTTTTTGTGAACAATGCCCCTAAGGTTGCTTGTTTGTTGCAAATTTACGATTTTGGCTAACGAGCGTTACAAAATCCCGTTAATGAGTCCTCACGTGTGTTCCACGTGACGGTATTTTCGTCATTTCATTTTCCCATCATTTTCCACACGTACTACATTCCCAAGGCACGAAAATCCACAAGGACATTTTTGGAACTAAACTTACTTTTAAAAACCGATCAAATCGTACACACAAACACAGTTTATCTTGTTTCAACCAATCAAATCACACACCCACAAACACATACCATCGGAACTTAGTAGCCGTGCAAAATCAAACAACACTCACAACCAAATCTGATATACGAAGAAACGGCGGTAAGCTTTTTGAATATTTAAATTTTTTTGATTTCATTCAACATCATTTGTGTTAATCTTAATCATTAATGCAGTAACAATGTTTGGAAATCAATTTCTGTGCGCGGTGGAATCAGTTGAGGATGTTTTGGAGGAATTTGTAAGTTAACACCATATATGTGAATTTACATGTTATTTTAGTAAGAAACTATTTTTTAAGAAATTTATAATGTTTAAAAAATAATTTTGACATACAACAACTGCATAAGGACTACATTCTAGGAGGTTCATACCATGAAAATGGTTCTATTTACCTGATTAATTGTACCTGCGTGAAATGGAAAGTAAGTGTTAAAAAAGTGACACACTTAGTGTGTGCGGTAGAGGGACCTTGGAGGAATGACTTTGTTGTGCAAAACATCATTAATTGGGATGTTAGTTTCATACACTTTGTAGAAGAAGGTGAGGGCATCTTTTATGTAACTACTTACAACGAGGATGGGGAGGAATTTCACGGGTATGAACCAGGAAACGCTCAGTTGTGGTGTCGTTTAGTTCCAGTTACAGACACGTCTCTTTTAATGCATTCATTTCCACTCGATTTTCTAAGATATCTCAATGGTCCTACTGATACGCGTACAACGCACATTCGGGGTAAAAGGAAACTTCCTTTTCTTCGAGCAAGTTTTTCAACCACCTAGGCAGTGAACCTAATCGTTGTAGTGTAGTATTAGGGTAAGCCTCGGGATTGATATCGTTCTCTAGGGGAATAGGAATGTTAGTGAGAAATTACTACGCTAAGGTTGGGGTTGAGAAAGATTATTTTTTATCTTTTTTTATATTTTTTTTAGGAAATTGAAAGGTACGAATCTCGGGGTATTGGATTTGGGGGTGGTATTTCTACCGATTACTCTACTATTCTAATTATCTAATTAACTAAGCTAAGGGGTAGTCTATGTCTAATTGATGTGTGCTCGTATGATGATTAAATATGTGTTTACCTAGATGCTATTACTCCCTAGTTATCTATTATTGATGGTTGAATTGTCACGTCCTTATTCTTAACGTGTTGTGTCTTCTATGGTCGCAGGGTATGCTTTCTTCCCTAACTCTTTGAGACTACCTTAAGATTATTGCCTACAAAATCTCTAGGATTCATAAACTAACTCTAAGGTTATCTTTGGATTTTTAGCCTACAACAACTCTAGGCGATTATAAACTAATGTTCACAAAGACTACTCAAGCATTAAAACACAACGATGACCTATCGCAATCCTAGGCCAATTACAATTAAGATAAGAGACAACCAATCAATATTCAATACCTAGGTTTCGTAGATCTAAGCAAACACACAAGTAAATTAGCCGGACATGGTGAACATGCAAGCATACACACATACAATTGAAGACATAATTGAATCAATGAAGTAAATTACTTATCTTGTTGTAAAATAGGGTATGAGAACCCTAAGATACTGCCCAAGACAGCCAAAATCGTTATTAGGTTTTACTCCAAAAAACTACCTCTCTAAAAATCTGAAAATTCGAATTCTATGTATAGAGTTACAACTGCGACGACGTCACTCTTTAATTATGACGCCGTCGGATCGTCGTCATTAGGGTTTTGTCTTGACCACGTCAACTTTGTGACGGCTTCACCTTGTGGTTGTGACGCCGTCGGCTTCATCTTCTGACGCCATCGGAATCTGAATCTAGGCCGTCTGACCTACTCTTTAAAGCCTGACGCCGTCAGGTACAAAATAGCAAATTCGCTATTGAGCCGTCACAATTTTGGAGCATGTTGCGACGACGTCTCCCTTTGATTGTGACGCCGTCACCTTCAATTCCAGCAGCTTGAGTGTCTCGATCTTGACTTTGGCTGTTTTCTTCACATATTCACGCCTTTTCGTCTAAATAAGTGTCATTCCAGCAATTTGCCTTAAAGAGACCTAAAAAGTGAAAAGGAACGAAATTAAGCAGTAACGGATATAAAAGTGGTCGATTAAGGGCTTAAATGACCTCTCAAAAGTGTACCTTTTAAATCCTTATCAAATATCCCTACACTTGGTATTTGCTTGTTCTCAAGCAAATGTGCTTTTGGCCAATTAATTTATAAGTTAGGGGTCATGAAGCATTAGTTTAGAACAATTCACGACAAGTATAAGCCCCGCAAAAGTCATAACAAGCACGGAAATTACATACTAGCACCTCACAAGTGGTGTTTGGATACTCTCATCTCTCGGGTGTATATGAAATATATCAAATTGGAAATGGAAGATAAACACTCATTAACCGGTCCTAGTACATAGATTACAAAAGGTTTGGTTGGATAGGCGATTTAGTGGTGGCAAGTCAAAAATCTTTATGTTGCAAGCATGAGAAGAATGGCGTTGTTAAGCCAAGACTCGACACTCTAAGCTCTAGATAACTTTGAAACAAACAAACATAAATTTAAAGATAGATGTAGGATGGTAGCCCGTATGTTTTTTTTTTCATTTTTTTTTCAACACTCTATTTTTTTATCTACCATCCTCTACGATAACATCAAAATAATAAGGATTTATAGGCACATCCCTACGCTTGAGTTTTTATTACTCTAACACTAATTTGACCCGAATTGAGAAGATCAAAACACTTGGAGTACATTATTACGTAAATAAAGGGAATTTGAATTTAACGTTCCTTCCCGTCACTTCATAAAATTTAACTTTTCCCATGAGTCCCAATCGTCCCAAAACTGTGTACAAAGGATATGACTCGACTTAGCAACTTATGCAAGCAACTAGATAATTGAACTAAGGGTTTAGTATGATAACAATAATGCACTAAAAGTGAGTGCATACAAGGTAGGATAAGGCGATTTGGGTGTACATTTTGGGGTGGATTGTAAACAATGCTCTTCATTGATATTCCGGAAAACCGAAACATCATGAGAACCACGAAAAGGGTAGGCTCTGAGGGGTTAACTAGGGGTATCGTGTATTAAAGATAAGTACAACGCAAGGGTGTGGGGGAATTACTCAACCGATGTGGAAGAAGTAATTATAATACGGGTATCAAACAAGGGTTATCCTAATGCCTCTTATCATCTAGTTATTCCTAACTACACAAGTGTAGTCTCACTAGCGATCTCGGAATGCATCACAAAACAAGTTCTAGAATCTATTATACTACCGGTACACTTTCGAAGCATTAAAGGGGAATCCTTTAATTCCTACAAATCTAAGGGCGATCCTCACATTATTGGGGTGGAATTTGAGTGGTAAAGGGTTTTGTGATAGTCATATAATTCCTATCCATGAGACGCTTTATTAAGACTAATGGCCCACTCCTACATGTCATGAAAAATTTTAAATTTGGTGCCAAAATTACCTTAACCGATATTTCTCATGGTTTATTACACAAATGAAATTGGACAAGGCAAATAGTCAAGGATAAACATAGTTTCAAAGTTCCCGTTTTATTTTTCCTCCCTACACTTAAACTGAACATTGTCCCCAATGTTCCCCGAAAGTATCAAAGTTATGATAATGGAAGGTAATTAAAAACGAAAGAAACTAATACTCCCCTGATTAACTCGGTAGGATCCATGTGAAGTAGTGGTTAAATTCTTCTTCAAGAAGAATGTATGCGTGAAAAGCTTCATCCAATCTTATGTATCTTCTTCTTGATAAATAAAACCTGCACACTTTAAGAAAACAAACGAAACATTCGCGTAAAATCGGCGGTAACACTATATATGACTCTACTAAACTAGGATATAATGCTTGTGGAATGGATGTTTACAGATTTTCTAGAAAATTAAGACCTGAAAAATTCCAAAAATTTATAAGTAGCACAGAAAACGAGAAAAAGTTATAAGCTGTTTTTGCTCCTCCTGACGCCGTCAGGTTGCGATCCTGACGCAGTCAGGTTATCCTGACAGAAACTGGTCTGCAATTTTCTGGAAAACAAATTCTGTAAAATTTATATCTTTAGAATCTGGAAAAATTTCTGCAAAACATTCATTATGACTCGATACAAGCATTTGACTCTAACAAACACACGTGTATATCTTTTTAATAATCGTAATTCTCATGTTCACGTTCTTTTTGAAAAAGTGTGTAATCTTCCCTACACTTATCCCTTTTGTAAGATACCTTTATATGTAATTAAGACGAGGTTAAAGACAAAATAAAGCATTTTCACAAATTTAAACATGAGAATAAACAATCAATAAAAAGATATACGACACACAAATAGACAATCCAACCAGACAAGTCATGGATAAATCATACCACAAACAAATATACATACACATCAAATTGTTCCAAGTTCACCACATCGTCACAAAGTCAAGATAGTCTAGATTATTACATGCCCAAATAAAATTGTTTCAACAAGCAACCATAATTATCCATAAACAATCCACAAGCAAACACATGAGTCACTGGGGAGGGGGTCCATAACGATAGTCATAACCAGGAGGGAGGTGGCCCAGGTATCCATAAGGCGGGTAGTCCTCCTCCCGCCCAGGGAATGGATCAATCTGCAGGTGTGGGTCAAGCTGATCGCGCATGGACAGATGCTGCATCTGTCTGACGATATGATCATATGTCCAGCTGGCTCTCTGATCCTGCTGTGCCATCCACGTGTCCATACGGACCATCCACGCTCCTTGGTGGGCCTGCCAATCTCCACTGGATATGTGCCTGTAGGCGTCAGTAGAGCCTCCTGCTCCATCCCCCTGCTGGTGTGCTGGTATCAGCTGCTCGTCATCATCGTCATCATCATCCTTTTGAACTTCGGGCTGAGCACGGAACCATGCGTAGCCCCTACCATAATCCATGATGACCTCCATAGCTTTTAGGGACTTGGCTCTGACGACCTTCGGTGCTGCCACCACATTGAGGTACGCGGGTACCTCCCCGACCAGGATGCCAAATGACTGAGCCAACCGGTTGACAAACATACCTCCATACACCCTATCCTCATACCTCACACCACTAGCAGTCCTCAAGTACTCGGTCAACCAGAATAGGATGTTACAGTGTACACCATCGGCCAACATGTAGTAGAGATAAAATAGATCTGGTAGAGTAACACGATGACCCGTGCCCTAGCGCCCCGTTATGGTGAAAGTGATGCAACGGTGCACGAACCTTATTCGCGGATCCCGGATCCGTGAGGAGAGGGTACCCCCAGTAACATACTCCCCATTGGCTATTGTGTTCCAAAACTGAATTCCCCACATGTCCTCCCTATGGGCAATCCCAGCTGCCAAGTTAGCTCTAAAAACGTCGCTCCCAGTATCCCTTGCTGCATACAGACCCACTCTCCATCCAAACTCTAGTACCGACATAGCCCTCCATTCTCCACCCAGCCTAAACCGAATCCCCTGAAATTCAATGTTATCCATACATGAATAAATATCCATTGAATAAGACGCGTGAAACTCACTCACCAACTCGCCATACACGGGCTCGCCCATCCTAAACAACCTTTCCCACTGGGGATCAGTGAACTTATCCCTCCTAAAACTGTTCCAAAATTCCCTAGCCAGATCATGCTCCTCAAGAAATCCCCAATCCACAACAGCCCCAGAGTCAATGGTTTGATGAAGCAAATCATTGTAATGGGTTTGGCACTCTTCCTCAACAAATACTACCCACCCAGCAATAGTGTCAGCAATGTTCTCCTGGGTACCAGAAGATTGTCCCCTTGTTCTTCTTGTCCTCTTGCTCATCTGAAACAGGAAATCAAAAAGATTGGGAACAAATGAGAAATATTCGCGCTGATAAGGACGACATCAGAAGGTTCTGACGGCGTCACAACCAAAGTCTGACGCCGTCACTCCAAGAAAATTTAAAATCCGACATTTGCGAGGGAAAAATCTAGGTTTTTAACCATAAGCCTTGACCCAAACACCCCTGATTCAGCAACAATGGTGCATTGGCTAGGTGGTTTTAGTCCCTAAGCCATCTAGGCTTCTCGCACAATCAAACCCACATGATAACACTACAATTCGCCTAATCTTAAGCCTAATTAACAAGATTCATGGGCGACATTTAGCACTAATCAAATCAATTGGGGATTTTCGGATTGAGAGGGGAAATAAAAAATGAGCATGGAATAGAGCAATTGACTAGACAAAGATCAATATATATTACTTACCTTGTGGAGATTGACGCAGCAAAATGGTGAATTTGGTGTGGAGAAAATGTAGTAGTGTGATGTGGGGCGGATAGAATGTGTAGGGTAGAGAATGAAATGGATGGTTGGTGTTTTTATTCGTCTGATCTGGCATAGTGACGGCGTCACCCTTTATGCGTTACGGCGTCGCGCCCAAATTTTTGCAAAAGAGACTGTTTTTATTAATCCGCCTGGATCAAAAATCTGGTTACTATTTTTGACAAAGATTTTGGTTTTTATTTTAAGATTCATTTTGTCAATCCACTTGCAATCTCCACGAAGGTAAGCAATGCATATGTCAAATTGTCTTTTAATTGGGATTCTAGAAATATCGAAATATTAGGGATGAGGATTCTTTGATCCTTGTTTAAAACCAAAAGAACGTTTCCTTATATTAGGAAAGTCGGGAATTGACACGTGCACCCTTCCAATAAATATGTCCCTAGGAAACAAACAGGGAGTGTTGAGGTAAGAATTCAAACAAGGATGTGGATCCTTGAGGGGGGTTGCTCTGCTTAATGGAATTAGAGAGGGTTCGGGAGTCATTCTAACGAGCTCCGGTATCGCATATACCTTTTCTATCTTTTTAGGTACATTGTTCTTTGCGATTTCTTCATAGAGTTTCAGCATGAAGTTGTCAGCCAGCCCCAAGAAAGTGTCGTGAGTTTTCCTCATTTGAGCTTCGAGGCGTTTTATTTCCTTTTCTTGCTTGTTGACAAATGTTAACATTATGTCCTCGAATTCATCCTGCCGGGACTTTCTTGGGAGCAAAAATTCCTTGACCGCGTTCACATGCTTATAATCATGGGTGGTTACTTCCATTAACTCATTTACTTATGCCTCCATACTCATAAACATTTGTGCTCGGGAATCTAACCCATTTTCCTGGACTACTGGAATTTCCCATCCTTCTTCTTCATATTGTGCTAAGTCTTCGATGACTTCCCAACATGCTTCAACATTGAGGTTACTTAGCCTTCCACCAGCGGCGTAATCAATCGTTTGTCGGATGGGGGGACTGACGTGATCATAAAAGATTTGGACTTGAAGCCAAAGATCAATGCCGTGATGAGAGACTATATGGAGCAAGTCCTTGAATCAAGTCCATGCTTCGTAGAGAGATTCACCTTGACGTTGTTGGAACATAAAGATATAATTCCTAAGCTTAGAAGTTCTCTGATCTGTGCTAAACCGTCAAGTCTAACAGACTTAAAACAGCTTAAACACAAATACAATGAAGATCAGAGAATATAATGAATTTCCGGGTCGTTATGTCCCACGGAGACTCAATGGTGTGCAAACACTGATTCAGACGATAGAATGATCACTAATGATAGTGATCAGAAAGGATTAGGATTGAATATTACACTACTGAAAAAGGTTATAAAATAAAGCGACTTAAATGCAAATTAAGAAAATTAAAAAGATAAAAGATATTAAATAAACGCTATCACTATATTTAAAGTGATGAACGTTAAAACCTAAAACGTAAAACTTACGTTTAAAATAAAATTACGTAAACGTACAAAATAAAAAGTGAAATCTAAGAAATAAAAATCCTAAAAATATGAAAAATACATTTCTACAATCCTAATGATAAAAGAAAATTATTAGAAAAGAAAAATTATTTTTACAACTATTTATGTAATTATTATTAATTAAAAACTAATTTAAACTATTTAATAATACTCTAAAATAAAAGAAAATATGAAATAAGACTAGAAAAATAAAATTAAGACTTAGAAAAATCTAAAATATGATAAAACTAATTTTAAAACTGAAAATATATTTTTTAGACTTTTTATATATTTATTACTAATTTAAAACTATTTAAAACTAATTAAAATGCTAGAAAATACCTTTTAAACTAAGAAAATTATGGAAAAATACTTTTTAAGCTTTTTATATTTATCTTAACCTAAGAAAATATAAAACATATTTTTTTAAGCTTTTTCTAATTTATTTGTATTAAAAGCTATTTAAAAAGGCTTAAAAACTAATTTAAATTAAGAAAAATAGCAAAACAATTTGGAAAAATCTGAAAATTTCAGGAAAAGTCTAAAACAATATTAGAAAGCTAGGAAAATTAGAAAAACAGGTGCTTGTGTGGAAGGATTTGAAACTGATGAGCAAGAGCTTATTGAAATAAGCACTTAAATGAGCAAATGGAGCACAACAAGCACCAAACTGATATGGAAGCTATAATAAGCTAAAACAACCAAAATGCAACAAGATTCAACAAGCTACAACCTCTAATTACAAGCTAGTACAGATTTGATGAACTGAGCTAATAGCAGAAAACAGGTTCTAGGGGTTCTACTTCAAGTCAAGAAATAAGCCCTAGAATAAGCTGGAAAGCAAAAACCAATTATTGAGACCTAAAGATGACCTGGTTGACTAACTAAAACCCAAAGCTCAGACCTACACAAGCTCAAATGAGCTCTGTGCAATCCAAGCAAAAGCTGCATAAACCTGTGCAGGCAACAGTGCCCTGCACAGGGGAATTGTCACCATGTTCACAAGCTGGTTAAGAGCTTAAAGAAAATTTGCAAAAATCTAGAAAATTGGTAATAATAAAATAGACCAAGAGAGCTTTTCAAAACCACAGGTTTCATAGAATTTGACTCAAAAATGAGCTCACTAAAAATCTCCCTATCTTGGTTCAAAACAGGTTTGCAATTTTGACTTTTTTGAAGGATTTGAGATGTTTGACTAATATGAACTTTGAAGCCAATTTCTCAACTGAGTATGATGTTACTAGATAAAATGATGCTATTTCAAGTTTTGTTTAAGAATTTGGAACACAAAACAAGAATTTGATATTGCAAATTCTCAACAGTTAGCTGATAAGATGGATTACTAGTGATCTTTGACTAATGGGTAACACAAGCACAAGATGAGGCTGATATGAACTCAAATAAGGATACCAAGCATGAAACAATAAGAACTTTATGCTAAACTACCCTAACCACTGATCAAACAGCAATTCCAAACACCACTTAACAATCTGAAAATGGGATTAAACCTACACCTACTACTGAACCATCATGTAATAAAGAGCAAACTAAGTTTAATTATTACAGTTATCACTAATTAACCAGATTAGACCATAGGTAACCACAGATACATCTACAATCACATTATGCAAAATAGACTTGAAACTGAAAATGATAAGTTCACTAACCATAGTCCAACTGCTATGCAGGCTAAAACCAGACCCAAACCTGAGCTAACCTATTCTATATCCACCCAATTTCACCACTGGATCACCCCAAAACAGCTTCCATGACCAATTTGAGCTAAGTTTGACTTTGGTTGACCAAAAAGCAATTTTGCTTGGAAATAACTTATCAGTTTGCAAGAAGCTATGACAAGCTCAAAGAAACTTATTTAAGCTAACACAAAGCTACTAGGAAGCTTTAACACAAGAATTTGAAGATAGCTTTTTCAACAGTGAATGGAAACTTGAAATTTATAAGGAAACTTGAATTTATGCTCAAAGGTACAATACAAAGTTGTTTTTAACTTAAAGGAAATACAGATACACAGAAATTACAACAATTTAATTAAAATACAACATTAATTTTAAAAACGACATTTAAAGGAAAAACTTAAAAACTAGCTACTGCTCCTCCACTTCTCCTCTTTCTTCCTTTTTATATCCAAACTGATTTTCCACTTGCTCTTAGCTATTCCCACCTTTGTTTTAGACCTTTGGATCAACAAAAGAGATCTTGGCCCTTGAATCCATTTTTGGCGGGAAATGGGTTAGCCAGGTGTAGGGGTTGAGTGAGATGGGGAATGGAAGAATTAATGCATTTTGTAGTTGTGTGGAGGGGGGGACAGGATTGTGATAAGGTGAGGAGGGGGGTGGGAGGAGATGTGTTGCAGGAGAGTTGCAGGGCTAGGGGTTGAAGACAGTAAAAGGGCGGGTAGGGGTTTAGTTGACCAGTGTTTGACTTGGGTTTAATAATCAAAGGGGGTCCAGAATTGGTAAATGACAGGGGTCCAAATGAGGCAGGGGTCTAAAATTAGGTTTAAAGGGTTTTAAACTATAGGGACTTAATGTGTAATTCTGAAAATTGCAAGGACCATGGCTGCCAATTAAGCAAAGTTGTTTCAAGGGACTAAAATTGACAATCTCAAAAAGTACAAGGACCAAACTTGCCATTTTCACATTTTCCAGGGACTAATTCTGCCAATTTTGAAACTTGAAGGACCATTCTTGTAATTTTCTCAAATTTTTGACATTTTTCACCAAAGGACTAAATTTGACAAGTTATGATTTTAAAAGGACCTTTGGTGACTTTTCTTTTTGAAATTATGTGCTCAGGGACTGTTTTTGACAACTTTTGAAACTTGGGGGACTAAAACTGCAATTTTTGCAAATTTGATATGTTTTTCATCTGATTTTGATATTTTTGCATTTAAAACACATAAAACACTGATTTGTGATATTTTGATCATTTTGATGTGTTTCTGAGTGTTTTCAGATGATTTTGCAGTTTATTTTGTACAAAAATGATGAGTATTTAGACACTCATCAATCCCCCACACTGAGATATTGCTAGTCCCTAGCAATGATTTGAGAAAACATAATGGATTTTAATCTCTTTACCAAAAGCCATTACTTCTGGAGTAGCCAAATGTTTCAGTTCAAGTAAGAACCATGGTACACTGATAACCATGTGATTTTGAGCAAACCACTAGCTTTCAACGGATTTGATTTTGTCTTTACCAGAAGCCGTTTGCTCTGGACTAGCAAACTCTTAGATAAATTATCAATATTATCTTTGGTGAGCTGATTACCAATTATGGTTTTTCCACTGCCTTTACCACAAGCCATAAACTTGCGGGCTAGCCAACTCTTCACTTTTTAGGATATGGTGAGCTGAATACCATACAATTTTGGGCAAATTGCAAGCCATATAAACGGATTTGAGAAATCTTTACCAAGAGCCGTTTGCTCCTGGATTAGCCAATCCTTTTGTCTTACAGACATGGCGGACTGATAACCAAATGAGAAAGTGTAAAACACTTCAAAAAAAATTTTGGCCAAAAATGGGGGAATTGATATAATTATATGATAAAATTCGTGAGAATTCCCCCCCACACTTAGAAATGAATATTTCCCTCAATATTCAAAGTACCGGCGGTTATGCCGAAACAAAGAACGTAAAAGGGAAATACTACGGCCATTATTTAGAAAGAAGATTTTTTATTTATTTATTTTTTTTATTTATTATTTTTTTTTTTAGAGAAACTTATATATATATAACATGTGGGGCATCACCCCCACACTTAGGTGGTAGAAAGGGGGTAAGAAGTCAGAAATATGGGTGAAAACCCATATGGTGTGTGCTACTGTTTTTGATTTCCGAGTCGCTAGCTTGACTCGACCCCGAATTCATTGGTTCATGGGGAAGCAAAGTGGAAGAAACAATCTCCATCGGACTTTCATTCAATGATGTTTGGACAAACATTTGAAGCACGTGAAAGTTCCACACCGATGAGATATACATAGAAAGAGACAGACCCGGCTCACAGATGGTACATGAAAATGCCGGGGTCAAAGATAGTGTCCTCACTCCCAAAGGAGTGAAGAAGAGAGGAAGTCACCAAGTAGGTGAAGAAAAGAAGGAAGATCATGATAACAATCATAACTAGATCTTCTTCCTCGGGATTAAGTGCAATTGCACTTATTTGGATTTTATTGGTTGAGCTCTTAGGGTTGGAAAGCATCTCGGGAGGGAGGGTTGGAAAATTTGTCATAGAAATACAAACTCTCATGATTGAGAACTTTTCCCCCCGATCATGATTTTTGCCATCCAAGCAATCATACTCCGGCGGAGTCATGATATGAGTGAGTTCACCGGCGAACTCCTCATGAAGAGAATCATTCACATGATGTGAATTTGTGAACTCTTGTTCCATTGTGGGCTCATCACTATCCTCAGTCTGAGTATCAAAGAGTGGATTCTCAGAAATTGAAGTGAATTCAGAGTTGAATTCAAATAGAGGATTAGTGAAAGTAGCTTTGAATGTTTCGGGAACAAAGTGATCAACATTCTCTATTGGACTGTTGGGATAAGAAGTGAGTGAACGATCATTATCAATGAGACTTTCAGTCTCTCCCAGATCGGCTTCGAAATCAAAGAGTGGATTGATGCGAGTGAGTTCACCGGAGAACTCCTCAAGAAGGGGATCAGCATCAGATTGCGGAAGTGATGCCTCAACGTACTCGATGTCTCCATATGAAGCACAATCTTCACTAAGATCAGAGAAAGTCTCAAGATGATCATTTGAACACTCAAGAGGGAAAGGGATATCACACAGATGATCAGAAATTCCCTGTGACTCTCTCGGGATTGGGACAAGGTCCTCAACACTAGACTTTATAAATTCGTCCGATTCCCTTTCAGGAACAGTGTCAAGATGCTCGTCCCCCATGTTTAGAGAGTGAGTGGGAGCTTCGGGTGTGATAACAACAGACTGAGGGAGTTTAGAAGGACTAGCATACATAAGTTTTATACTTAACATTTGTTCTTCTGCTAGTAATTCCATCATAGTCTTTTCTCCCTGACTTTTCATGGAAGGAATTTCAACTGATGAACTTGATGAACCGTTATAAAATTGTAGGATATCAAGGATATCTTCATCATCATCGTCATCAGGAATGAAACGGAATCGAGAGCTAGATTTGGCCGCTTTTTCTTTTGCAATTGATTCCCTAATAGATTGTTCAAAGGCAATTTGGGAATCTAATTTAGCAGCTCGCTCTTCGGCTAACAAAACTTCCATGGATTTTTCATTTGGATTATCTTGGGAGGACATAGCCGACTCCTCCTTAAGTTCTTTTAATAACTCCAGAGTCTTCAGTAGAAGGTCTGTCGTAGTTTCATGAGGAGTCGCTTGAATCATTTGGTACTGTGGATGTTGATCATGATATGAAGAGTCGTAATTGTTACAAGGAAATGGATTCCTTGTTTGACAATCCGAGCTAGAGTGAGGACTTCCACAATACTCACAACAGTAAAACTGATGTGGCTGTGAGTGGTATGTGTTGTAGTCATAATTGTTATCAGGAACCTGCTCATAGACAAGCGTGTTTCCTGATTGACAATCAGAACTGGAATGTGAACCACCACAGTACTCACAACAGTAAAACTGCTGAGTCTCACAGTGTGGTAGCTGATGGAATAAATCAGTCGTGTTATGGTAGGAATAGGGATCTTGGTTATAGACAGACCCGTTTCCCGATTCCACCACACTACAACTGGGGCAATTGCCACCATTATAAGGACCACCACACCATTGACAACAAAGAGGGTGAGGAAAAGACATAGAAAGAATCAAAGGTTAACAGAGGATAAGAAATGAAGAATCAAAAAGGTGAGAGGGTAAAGAGGAATATTTTTGGTATTTTTGAAAAACATTATGATAAAAACAAAGAATGAGAATATTTTTGGCGTTTTTAACACTTTAGGAAAAGTGTTAATGAACTTTTGGAATTTTCTGAAAACTCTAAAAAAAACTTTTTACAAAAGATGGAATATGTGCAAGAATGGATCTAAAAAAGGCTAAACACACGCTAAAGCCTCCCCGGCAGCGGCGCCAAAATTTTGATCCGTGCTAAACCGTCAAGTCTAACAGACTTAAAACAGCTTAAACACAAATACAATGAAGATCAGAGAATATAATGAATTCCCGGGTCGTTATGTCCCACGGAGACTCAATGGTGTGCAAACACTGATTCAGACGATAGAATGATCACTAATGATAGTGATCAGAAAGGATTAGGATTGAATATTACACTACTGAAAAAGGTTATAAAATAAAGCGACTTAAATGCAAATTAAGAAAATTAAAAAGATAAAAGATATTAAATAAACGCTATCACTATATTTAAAGTGATGAACGTTTAAAACCTAAAACGTAAAACTTACGTTTAAAATAAAATTACGTAAACGTACAAAATAAAAAGTGAAATCTAAGAAATAAAAATCCTAAAAATATGAAAAATACATTTCTACAATCCTAATGATAAAAGAAAATTATTAGAAAAGAAAAATTATTTTTACAACTATTTATGTAATTATTATTAATTAAAAACTAATTTAAACTATTTAATAATACTCTAAAATAAAAGAAAATATGAAATAAGACTAGAAAAATAAAATTAAGACTTAGAAAATCTAAAATATGATAAAACTAATTTTAAAACTGAAAATATATTTTTTAGACTTTTTATATATTTATTACTAATTTAAAACTATTTAAAACTAATTAAAATGCTAGAAAATACCTTTTAAACTAAGAAAATTATGGAAAAATACTTTTTAAGCTTTTTATATTTATCTTAACCTAAGAAAATAGAAAACATATTTTTTTTAAGCTTTTTCTAATTTATTTGTATTAAAAGCTATTTAAAAAGGCTTAAAAACTAATTTAAATTAAGAAAAATAGCAAAACAATTTGGAAAAATCTGAAAATTTCAAGAAAAGTCTAAAACAATATTAGAAAGCTAGGAAAATTAGAAAAACAGGTGCTTGTGTGGAAGGATTTGAAACTGATGAGCAAGAGCTTATTGAAATAAGCACTTAAATGAGCAAATGGAGCACAACAAGCACCAAACTGATATGGAAGCTATAATAAGCTAAAACAACCAAAATGCAACAAGATTCAACAAGCTACAACCTCTAATTACAAGCTAGTACAGATTTGATGAACTGAGCTAATAGCAGAAAACAGGTTCTAGGGGTTCTACTTCAAGTCAAGAAATAAGCCCTAGAATAAGCTGGAAAGCAAAAACCAATTATTGAGACCTAAAGATGACCTGGTTGACTAACTAAAACCCAAAGCTCAGACCTACACAAGCTCAAATGAGCTCTGTGCAATCCAAGCAAAAGCTGCATAAACCTGTGCAGGCAACAGTGCCCTGCACAGGGGAATTGTCACCATGTTCACAAGCTGGTTAAGAGCTTAAAGAAAATTTGCAAAAATCTAGAAAATTGGTAATAATAAAATAGACCAAGAGAGCTTTTCAAAACCACAAGTTTCATAGAATTTGACTCAAAAATGAGCTCACTAAAAATCTCCCTATCTTGGCTCAAAACAGGTTTGCAATTTTGACTTTTTTGAAGGATTTGAGATGTTTGACTAATATGAACTTTGAAGCCAATTTCTCAACTGAGTATGATGTTACTAGATAAAATGATGCTATTTCAAGTTTTGTTTAAGAATTTGGAACACAAAACAAGAATTTGATATTGCAAATTCTCAACAGTTAGCTGATAAGATGGATTACTAGTGATCTTTGACTAATGGGTAACACAAGCACAAGATGAGGCTGATATGAACTCAAATAAGGATACCAAGCATGAAACAATAAGAACTTTATGCTAAACTACCCTAACCACTGATCAAACAGCAATTCCAAACACCACTTAACAATCTGAAAATGGGATTAAACCTACACCTACTACTGAACCATCATGTAATAAAGAGCAAACTAAGTTTAATTATTACAGTTATCACTAATTAACCAGATTAGACCATAGGTAACCACAGATACATCTACAATCACATTATGCAAAATAGACTTGAAACTGAAAATGATAAGTTCACTAACCATAGTCCAACTGCTATGCAGGCTAAAACCAGACCCAAACCTGAGCTAACCTATTCTATATCCACCCAATTTCACCACTGGATCACCCCAAAACAGCTTCCATGACCAATTTGAGCTAAGTTTGACTTTGGTTGACCAAAAAGCAATTTTGCTTGGAAATAACTTATCAGTTTGCAAGAAGCTATGACAAGCTCAAAGAAACTTATTTAAGCTAACACAAAGCTACTAGGAAGCTTTAACACAAGAATTTGAAGATAGCTTTTTCAACAGTGAATGGAAACTTGAAATTTATAAGGAAACTTGAATTTATGCTCAAAGGTACAATACAAAGTTGTTTTTAACTTAAAGGAAATACAGATACACAGAAATTACAACAATTTAATTAAACTACAACATTAATTTTAAAAACGACATTTAAAGGAAAAACTTAAAAACTAGCTACTGCTCCTCCACTTCTCCTCTTTCTTCCTTTTTATATCCAAACTGCTTTTCCACTTGCTCTTAGCTATTCCCACCTTTGTTTTAGACCTTTGGATCAACAAAAGAGATCTTGGCCCTTGAATCCATTTTTGGTGGGAAATGGGTTAGCCAGGTGTAGGGGTTGAGTGAGATGGGGAATGGAAGAATTAATGCATTTTGTAGTTGTGTGGAGGGGGGGACAGGATTGTGATAAGGTGAGGAGGGGGGTGGGAGGAGATGTGTTGCAGGAGAGTTGCAGGGCTAGGGGTTGAAGACAGTAAAAGGGCGGGTAGGGGTTTAGTTGACCAGTGTTTGACTTGGGTTTAATAATCAAAGGGGGTCCAGAATTGGTAAATGACAGGGGTCCAAATGAGGCAGGGGTCCAAAATTAGGTTTAAAGGGTTTTAAACTATAGGGACTTAATGTGTAATTCTGAAAATTGCAAGGACCATGGCTGCCAATTAAGCAAAGTTGTTTCAAGGGACTAAAATTGACAATCTCACAAAGTACAAGGACCAAACTTGCCATTTTCACATTTTCCAGGGACTAATTCTGCCAATTTTGAAACTTGAAGGACCATTCTTGTAATTTTCTCAAATTTTTGACATTTTTCACCAAAGGACTAAATTTGACAAGTTATGATTTTAAAAGAACCTTTGGTGACTTTTCTTTTTGAAATTATGTGCTCAGGGACTGTTTTTGACAACTTTTGAAACTTGGGGGACTAAAACTGTAATTTTTGCAAATTTGATATGTTTTTCATCTGATTTTGATATTTTTGCATTTAAAACACATAAAACACTGATTTGTGATATTTTGATCATTTTGATGTGTTTATGAGTGTTTTCAGATGATTTTGCAGTTTATTTTGTACAAAAATGATGAGTATTTAGACACTCATCATTCTCCCCGGTGGGAAACATTGGGCAAGGAAACGAGAAGTGAGATCATCCCAACTTGAGATGGAGCCGACGGGAAGTCTCTCAAGCCAATTACTAGCTTGGTCCCGTAGAGAGAATTGGAAGAGACGCAAGTGCGTGGTCTTCCGAGTAGTAGCATCGAGGTCGATGGAATCAACGATTTTAAGGAAATCCTTAAGATGCTGATTAGGATCTTCGGTACGAAGTCCATGGAATGCACATCCGTTTTGCACCAACCGGATGGTGTCGGATCGAAGAGCCGTATTTTGGGCTTGGTCGGGAAGCTCAATGGTGTTCCTATAGCCTAGCTGGCTTGGTCTCGAGTATTAACCAGGAGTACGGCCTCTTGGTGGGTCATTTGGTGGTGGGTTGATGAGTGGTGGTTGATTATCACCTTCCATGATGAAAAGTGATAAGATTACCAACAAAGGTCACGAAGAAGGGGGATAGACTACGAGAAAGCTAAAAATGAGAAAAAAGCTTACTTGATAGGAATCAAGTAAGGGAACCTAAACGAGGTGGAAATCTAACTAGCTATTTTATTCCCCGGCAGTGGCGCCAAAAACTTGATACGCGTACAACGCGTGTTCGGGGTCAAAGGAAACTTCCTTTTCTTCGAGCAAGTTTTTCAACCACCTAGGCAGTGAACCTAATCGTTGTAGTGTAGTATTAGGGTAAGCCTCGGGATTCATATCGTTCTCTAGGAGAATAGGAATGCTAGTGAGAAATTACTACGCTAAGGTTGGGGTTGAGGAAGATTATTTTTATCTTTTTTTATATTTTTTTTAGGAAATTGAAAGGTACGAATCTCGGGGTATTGGATTTGGGGGTGATATTTCTACCGATTACTCTACTATTCTAATTATCAAATTAACTTAGCTAAGGGGTAGTTTATGTCTAATTGATGTGTGCTCGTATGATGATAAAAGATGTATTTACCTAGATGCTATTACTCCCTAGTTATCTCCTATTGATGGTTGAATTGTCACGTCCTTATTCTTAGCGCGTTGTGTCTTCTAAGGTCGTAGGGTATGCTTTCTTCCCTAACTCTTTGAGACTACCTTAAGGTTATTGCCTACAAAATCTATAGGATTCATAAACTAACTCTAAGGTTATCTTTGGATTTTTAGCCTACAACAACTCTAGGCGATTATAAACTAATTTTCACAAAGACTACTCAAGCATTAAAACACAACGATGACCTATCGCAATCCTAGGCCAATTACAATTAAGATAAGAGACAACCAATCAATATTCAATACCTATGTTTCATAGATCTAAGCAAACACACAAGTAAATTAGTCGGACATGGTGAATATGCAAGCATACACACATACAATTGAAGACATAATTGAATCAATGAAGTAAATTACTTATCTTGTTGTAAAATAGGGTATGATAACCCTTAGATACTGCCCAAGACAGCCAAAATCGTTATTAGGTTTTACACCAAAAAACTACCTCTCTATAAGTCTGAAAATTCGAATTCTATATATAGAGTTACAACTGCGACGGCATCACTCTTTAATAGTGACGCCGTCGGATCGCCGTCATTAGGATTTCTTCTTGACCATGTCAACTTTGTGACGTCGTCACCTTGTGGTTGTGACGCTGTCGGCTTCATCTTCTGACGCCGTCGGAATCTGAATCTAGGCCGTCTAAGTTGTGACGCCCTACTCTTTAAAGCCTGACGCCGTCAGGTACAAAATAGCAAATTCGCTACTGAGCCGTCACAATTTTGGAGCATGTTGTGATGGTGTCGCCCTTTGATTGTGACGCCGTCACCTTCAATTCCAGCAGCTTGAGTGTCTGGATCTTGACTTTGGCCATTTTCTTCACATATTCACGCCTTTTCGTCCAAATAAGTGTCATTCCGGCAATTTGCCTTCAAGAGACCTAAAAAGTGAAAAGGAACGAAATTAAGCAGTAACAAATATAAAAGTGGTCGATTAAGAGCTTAAATGACCCCTCAAAAGTGTAGCTTTTAAATCTTTATCACCTACCCCTATATAGTTGGTCGATATTACTACTAAGACCATTTAGTACAAAGTTTTGGTGGAAAGTTCATATGATTTGTATTATCCTGTTTATGTACACTAGTTCCTGTAAGGGGGAAGGGTTGGTTGAAAATGGTAGATGACTTAAAAATAGAACCTGGTCAGTGGTTAGTATTTACTCAGGTTGCTCCAGGAGAGTATAATATGATGCTTTTTGAAGAAGACAGAGGGGCGATCACAACAGTTGAAACAACTCCACTAACATGTCCATGAACGCCTTGTGTCGTAGGACATGAATCAGGCATGCTTTTCTTTATTACCTTTAACTACATCGAGTATATGATATCAGTGTAACATTTTGAATTATCTTTAACTAATTTTGTATTATTAATTTCAGATTATGATCATCTTTGGATGGACTGGCTTTGTAAGTGGAGGTTTCACAATGTTCATGATCAGGAAGAAAAGGCGTTTTACAAAAAGATGACGGCAAGTTTTCAGAAAGATCGACGACTTGTAAGTGTATTATAACTTTACTAATTTGTTAAATTGTTACTTTTAATGTATATGATAACTAATGCTATCTTTCATATATTTTGTAATAGCATATACCATCTAGAATTGTTAAGAAGTACAACTTATTTGGCTTCACTTCCACCATGGTAACGCACCAAAGGGTAGAGAAAGTGTTCATTGTACGTGAGAAAACAAAGAAACAAGGTCGATCAAGGGTCAATAAGACTGTTTCAATTGTTTCATCATCTAGTTTCAAGGAGTTGAAGGAGGAAGCAGAGTTTGGTCCATGTCAGATGGTCCGATTTTTTCTCACTGAAGAAACAAATAGGGCGGAAGGAGTGTTAAGGTTTGATGTGTGTTGATGTTTGTTAAGGCTGGGTTAATGTCGTCCTCATTTGAAAAATAATCTGGCTACTGTTTTTTGGGTTGTCTTTTGGATGGTATAACGTATTTGTGGTTGAAGTTGTATTTTGTGTTTTTGAATGGCAATACTAATGTATGGGATGTCTTTTATCCGATGTGTGTTAGGCTATAGTATGTCCAATTCAGTTTGTTGTTTAAAACTCTTTTTAATTTGGTTTGTGGTTAATCTATTTCACCCTTTGCACCGAAAAAAGTTGATGCTTGTTGTTTGTAATTTTTGTCGATTTGATTGTGTGGCTAATGCAATGTATCTGCATAAGTTTAGGTTTTCAGCATGATTTTAGGATGGATTTGTATTCTAACTCTGTCGATTTGATTGTGATGTGGGTGTTACAATCTATCTGCATAAGTTTAGTTTTTCAACAGGTTGTATTGATGTATTGCAATCTATCTGCATAAATTACCAGTTGACATTGTTTGACTTTTGAAAGTCAAACATTTGTCCAATGCAGATTGTATTGATTATTGCAGGCTGCTTTCTTTCCATTTGCAAAACTTTTGAAATTCAAACTTTTTTCCTTGATATTCTGTTACCTTGATTCATACTATTGTGTATATACCATATCTTATCATTTGCAAAACATCAAATAAAATGTGGCAAACATTATTTTCATGCATCATAACATTACAAATAACATAAAA
This sequence comes from Chrysanthemum seticuspe, assembly GCA_019973895.1. Lineage (NCBI taxonomy): Eukaryota > Viridiplantae > Streptophyta > Magnoliopsida > Asterales > Asteraceae > Chrysanthemum > Chrysanthemum seticuspe. The sequence goes on along the minus strand of BPTQ01000008.1, from coordinate 158,673,603 downwards.
GCAACAATCACAACCATTAAAACAACACATTCCTATAAAACACTAAACTTGATTTGCTTTCTTTCAATTCCATTTGCATAAGAAACACTTGGTTTTGCAAAGTTGACTTCTAAAAGTCACCTTTTGCAAGTCTCTTATTTTTCCATTCAAACTGTATTTTTCCTTTTGAATCAACTTCTACACTTCCTGTTTGTAGTAGTCACTTGGTAATTCAGGATAAACCTAATAAAGGGTGCAACATTTTGAACCCTACATGCTTAGACAAATTAGCAGATACCTGGATCATAAACAAAGTAAAAATCACTTACGTTATAATAACTTATGCAGCCAAAAAAACGTCTTAAAGGATGATAGATGGTTCGTGATGTTTGTTGAATAATGGGTTCTTTATGTTCGCAAATGGTAGGTGGTGGAGGACGACGACTTCAAATAGAAGATGATGAATACATTTCGGTTGACTGAGTTATGTTTAGGATTAGGTAGGGTTTGGATGAGTGTGTGAATTGGGGAAGAAGAAAACCAGTGTCAAGTCTTATATGTGTTGACTACTAAAAGTTAAAATAAGTTATCGTGGCACGTAAAGTTAATATATGGCCCATTTTGGTCAAACCATAAGCTTAAGTCAAGGGGCATAATTTGCAACTGTGCAAGTTAGGTAAAACCCTAAACTTCTGCACAACCCGTCTTTTCCCGCTCAAATCCTCATACACTCCTCAACTACCGACCAAAACTCGATCATTTTTCACACCATTTCGTACAATGGCAGACAAGACTGGATCAATTTCGTATTAACTGATGATATGGTAGTGTTTGTTCATGCTAAATATGCGGATACTTGGAAGGAAATGGATGAAATATCTGATGAGATTCTTGAAGACTTATGGGAATATGCGTACAAAGAACCAGAGGTCATAAAAGGTTAGTGTAATATTTCTCATTATTCTATTTATGTGTATTACAAATTTAGTGGTACAGGAGTGGTGTTAGTTTAGCCCATTGTTGCGTTGTTCGGATTTAGAAGTTAAACATGACTGAATATGGTGTGAGTTAGTCCCTTTATACATGCTTTGCACATAATATGTTAATAGTCTAGAAATGGTCATTGTTCTATATTTAGCCCCTTTGTCAATTATCATAACATGTTAATGGTCAGCCTAATATGATGATGCCAATCTGCAAATGATAAGAGAAAGGGAAAACTTGATGAGGTTTGTCAAGATCTTGAAAACATGAATAAGGGAAATGGAACACTTGATGAGGGTTGTGAGGATCTTGAAAACGGGACTAAGGTCAATGCAAAACTAGAAGATCTTGAAAAAATGATAGAGATTTTTGAAGATTTCTTTGGTAGGGTAAAGCAACAAAAGATGGGGATGTGGAATAAAGGTATGCATTCTGTTGTAGAAGTGATTGACATATCATCACTGATGAGGATGAAGAAATGGATATATCACCAAAGGGCACCACTTCCAAGGCTTGCACTTCAAGGAGGGAGGGGGAAGGGAAAGGCTTCCACATCTGTGAAAGACTTGGAAGCATTATGGAAGATTCTAAAATTCAAATATGGCTCTACATAACCCACAATAACACTTAACTTGGTTATCTGGCATGCTCTAAAATGTATGTTTGAGCCAGATGCAAGTGAATATTGGTGGGATGACTATATGGTGAAAAGTTGGAAGCTATTTCAGTATTGTGGAGTATATGTTGTGGAACTCAGTGAAACTTGGATCTACATGCTTGTTGACAGAGACTACCCACTTTCCACTCTTGTTGCCATTCAGATGCTTGACTTTAAACTATCTACTTTTGAAAACGGGCAGGGGGGGGGGAGGAAAAGTCTTCCACTTTCAAAACTGTTGGTACCTTGCTCTTAGAGCTCCTGCAAGTGAGCTTAAAAGACCAAAAAGTTTGGAAAGAATAACAAATGTTGTACTTGGTCTTGGAGCAAGGGTGGGTTGCTCAAGCAAGAACATGATAGAGTAGTATGTGCCTGCCCCCAAGAAGCTCAAGTGTTAAAAAGCTCAAGTATTATTTGGGTTAACTTTTATATATCTTTTGGTTAATTGTTATTGATCTGTGCTGAAAACAGTCAAGCTACCTCACACAAGCTAGCCACTTGTGAATGGCTAACCGTAAGAAGCTTAAAACTACTTAAAACACAAATACAATGAAGTCCTGGAGAATATAATGAATTCCCGGGTAGTTAAGTCCCACGGAGACTCAATGGTGTGTAAACACTAATTCAGATGATAGAATGATCACTAAGGATAGTGATCAGTAAGGGTTTAGGATTGAATATTACACTACTGATTGATAGGAATGAGATTGGAAACAGAATTGGAAAACACAATAATCAGATAAAAGAAACGCAAAATGCGTACGTTTAAAAACTACGTATACGTACAAAATAAAAAGTGAATCTAAGAAATAAAAGACCTAAAAATATGAAAATAACATTTTTGAAATCCTAAAAATAAAAGAAAAATTATTTTTATAACTATTAATTTAATTATTATTAATTAAAAACTATTTTAACTATTTAAAAATAACCTAAAATAGAAGAAAATATGAAATAAGGCTAGAAAAATAAAATTATGATTGAGAAAAATCTAAAATATTATAAAACTAATTTTAAAATTAAAAATATATTTTTTTACACTTTTTATCTAATTATTACTAATTAATTATTATTTAAAATACACTTAAATTCTAGAAAATATAAAATAAAACTGGAAAAATGAAATTTTAACTTGGAAAAATCTAAAATATGATAAAACTAATTTTAAAACTGAAAAGATATTTTTTATGCTTTTTAATTATTTATTACTAATTATTTAATACTTTTAACTATTTAAAATTATAATAAATACTAAAAAGATTAGGAAAATTATGAAACTTTTTCTAAAAATAACTTATGATGACAGAAAACTAAGAAAAATACAAAAACAAGATTTGCTTAATAATAAGCTAAAAAGAAAAATCAAAAAGCTTAATTGTATTAAATAAATGCTATCACTGAATTTAAATTGATGTTTTTGTGGATTTTCTTTTTGAAAACTACTTAACTACTGATTATAAGCTACTTTAACAAACACAAAAAATTTACAACTCAAAAATAAGCTATTTGAGGGCTTATGAGCTCAACAGTAGGCTTAAGAGCTTGTTTTGGTGAATTAAGCTCAAACAAGCTCACAAGCTGAAACAGAAGCTAAAATAGGATGCAAGATGCTACAAGCTACTCAAATGATGTTAAAAGTCACAAAGAAGCAAACTGATAAGCTACTGAAAAGGTAATAAGCACTTATGCAAAACACAGAAATGGGACAAGATTAGAGCTTATTGCAGCCCTAGCAAACAAGCTAGAAAATGAAAAACCAAGCTTAAGACTTCAAGATGGCTTGGTTGGCTATCCAAAGAACCAAGTATCACAAGCTATGACCCACTAATAAGCTCTGTGCAAGCTTATCAAGTTGGTACCACTCACTGTGCACAGGGCACTTTTTCAGAACAGGTCCCAAAGGAAACTAGAAAATAAGCACTTAATAAGCTGATTCAAAGAAAACTAGCATTTTTCTAATTTTGTTTAGCAACCAAACTTTGATAATCCAAAAGCTTATATCCTGAATCTCAATATTAAACACACAGTGAAATCCTAAAGTTTATTCAAAAACGACCCAATGAAAATTTGACTTTTTAAGAAAAACTAAAAGTTTGACCAAGATGAACTTTGAATCACTACTACTCACTGATTATGTTGTTTTAAGGTGTAATAAGACTGATTTAAGTAATTTTAACAACTTGTAATCACAAAATCATGATCATGAATTATTAAAATCCAACAGTGAGCACAAAAGATTATATCAAAGATTATTTTGACTTTTCAAGAACAAGGACTGGTTTTTATGACTGAGATGAGTTATTAGGTGTGTATGTAACACAGAACTAGCACAAACAAACAACACAAACAAGTCCTGCTATGGTTTAAACAGGCAAATCCAAACACCCTTTTATGACTGTTTTGATGATTTTTCAAAGCAAATCACAAATTTAACCCATTAAACTGATTGCAGACCATGTATTATCATTAAATAAGACTAAATAAGCTTGAACCAACATTGATAACAACATAAAACTAAGAATTGATGATGATGCAATTTTAACTGTTAAAACTAAATTTTTATAAACTACAAATTAAAAAGAACAACCAACTGATTTTAATACTTAATACACTTATCTAAGACTAATTAACACAAAGAAACAGAAATTTAAGCTAATGAACAACTACAACAGTGAAATGCAAAAATGAATAAAAAGGCTTACAAAAGCTTTCCAAGCTCAAAACTGAGAACAAGGAACCAAGAACACTCCTATAGGCTTACCACTAAGCCACTAACCCAAGGCCATCCAAGATTCACCCTGCTCCAGCTGTTAACACCATTTCCATGTGATTTTTGAATTTTCAACTATTTTATTTGGATTTTTGGTATTTTTGTGTTTTTGCTTCTAAACTGGATTTTAAGGTATCTAATAGCTTTTAAAAGCTATATAGGAGCTTATGTGTACTTATTCAGTCCAAGAAAACATCTAACAACAACATTGGAACATAACATGAGATTTTTGAAATTTGTAAATATGCATAAACTGGAAACTTGACTTAAAGCTAAAATTGAAGGTTACAAAAGTTTTATTGCACACTGAAAATGTGAAATACAAAGCTTGGAAACTAAAACATACACTGAAAGTTGAAATTTAGCTAAGACGACATGGATAAACTAAAATTAAACTAGATATGTTGATACATTGCATCTCTTTCCTCTTTTATAGACTTTTATGACTTCTTGATGACCTCTGATTGTTTCCCACCATTTCTCAGCCATTGGATCATTGAAACTCATCAAAACCGTCCAAGTGGATTTTGGCGCCAAATTTTTCTTTAGCAGGTTTCAAACATTAATGGGGTTGGTTTCAATCAATTAAGAGTTTTTGGGTGTTAGTGGAGGTGGAGGGGACAAGGTATGGTGAGGGATGTTGAAAAAGATGAAATACCATCACTGGTTTTGTGATTCAGAGGTTGAGAGGGAGATGAACAGTGATGGGCGGTTTTTTAGCCGTTTGACTTTCGTTGACCGTTGGGTATTAATAGAAAACGGGGGTCCAAAATGGTTATGACAGGGGTCAAAAGGAATATGTGGACTGGCTCAAGTGGGGGGCCAAGGTTCAAGGTCATGTGGTGTTTGGGCTTGGATATGCATTTGGGCCAGCTGCTTTGGATTGGATTTGGGCTTGAAATATTAGAAGAGGATCCGTTTGGTTTGATAGTATACAAGGACTAAAATTGCAAATTCTCCAAACTTCAGGGACTGATCATGACACTTTTCCAAACTTATCACAAGGACTAAACTTGACAAACTTTAATAGTACAAGGACCCTTTTTGCATAAAATTCCATTTTTAGAAATCCAAGGACTATTTTTGCAATTTTTCAAAGTTTAAGGACCTTTCCTGCCATTTGACCAAAGAATCATTCAAGGACCAATTTTAACAACTTAGAATATTTCAGGGACCTTGAATGATAAAATTCCACATTTTTGAATTCCAGGGACTAGATTTGACAACTTTTAAAACTTGGGGGACTAAAACTGCCAATTTTGCAAACTTGAATCATTTTTCATCTGATTTTGATATTTTTGCATTTAAAACACATAAAACACTGATTTGTGATATTTTCATTATTTCGATGCATTTTTGAGTGTTTTCAGATGATTTTGCAGTTTAGATTGTACAAAAATGATGAGTATTTAGACACTCATCAATCCCCCACACTAAGATATTGCTAGTCCCTAGCAATGATTTAGATCTTTAATGGATTTTAAAAACTCTTTACCAAAAGCCATCACTTCTGGAGTAGCCAATTGTTTCAGTTCAAGTAAGAACCTTGGTACAACGATAACCAAATGATTTTGAGCAAATCATAAGCTGTAAACGGATTTGGTTTGTCTTTACCAGAAGCCGTTTGCTCTGGACTAGCCAACTCTTAGATAAATTATCAGAATTATCTTTGGTGAGCTGATTACCAATTATGGATTTTCCACTCCCTTTACCACAAGCCATAAACTTGCGGGCTAGCCAACTCTTCACTTTTTAGGATATGGTGAGCTGAACACCATACAATTTTGGGCAAATTGCAAGCCATAAACGGATTTGAGAAATCTTTACCAAGAGCCGTTTGCTCCCGGATTAGCCAATCCTTTTGTTTTTTAGACAAGGCGGACTGATAACCATCTGATGAGTAAGTAAAAAACACTTACTCCAAAAAACATTTTGGCCAAAAATGGGGGAATTGGGCGGATAATTTCATGATAAAATTCGTGAGAATTCCCCCCCACACTTAGAAATGAATATTGCCCTCAATATTCAAAGTACCGGCGGTTATGCCGAAACATAGAACGTAAAAGGGAAATACTACGGCCATTATTTTGAAAGAAGATTTTTTTTTTTTTTTTTTTTTTTTTTTTTTTTTTTTAGAAGAAACGATTTTATATACAACAGTGTGGGGCAACTCCCCCACACTAGGGTGGTAGAACAGAGAAAGAAGACAGAAATATGGGTGAAAACCCATATGGTGTGTGCTAATGTTTTTGATTCCCGAGTCATTAGCTTGACTCGATCCCCGCATTCATTGGTTCATGGGGAAAGTAACGTGGAAAACCAATCTCAATCGGACTTTCATTCACAGTGTTAATAAACACATGGACATCAGAAAGTTCCACTCCGACGAGATACAACCGGTATTGTTAATAGTAGAAACTATAAAGAATAATACCGGGGTCAAAGATGGTGTCCTCATTCCCGAAAGAGAAAAGGGAAAGAGCAACCACACCATTTGTGAAGAATGGAATAAATATGTGCATTACAATGCATGTCCATTCCTCATTAGAAAGAAGCAAATCACCATTTTTGACACTTTTAAGCTTAAATTTGAAGCTTGTATGGTGATTATCAAAGGAATTTCCGGGAGGGAGGTTTGGGGACGATTCTTCATTTAATAAGCTTTCAAGAAAAAGGATGTCCCCCTCTGAATCCAAGTAAGAATCATCAACCCCTGTTGGGATTGACTCATCACTTAGAAAAGCATCGACTTCATTCCAAAAATTATCATCTTCCTCATCCGAAGTGAGAGAAGGAATGGAAAAATCGGAAACAATTGGATCTGGAGATGAAATGGATGATGGATCTTTTGAAGAGAGTTCAGTTTCACCTACAGAGTTAACAAACTCAATACGATAAACTGATTCCGGAGGTGGGACAAGTGGTGTGCTCTTAGAGCTAGCAGTTTCCACCACTTCCGATGAAGTCTCCGATTCTAGATCATCATCATCAAGAATACTCATGACTCCCTTGGTACAACTTTCAAACCATTTGTTTGAACCAGGGTTGATTTTCAGAGCTTTTAGCTCATCACGTTTTTGGTGACTCCTCTTAACCGTGAAATTAGAGAGTGTTGCCTCGATTCTTTTAGATTTTTGATCGATTGTGGCAACACTATGTTTGTTTAGAGGTTTGGAGTTCTGGTTGATATTAAACGTGAGTTCTTCGTTATCAACCCGTATAGTCAACTCTTCCGCAAATACATCAATCAGAGCACGGCTCGTTCTCAAGAAAGCTCTCCCTAAGATGAGGGGAACTCTAGGATCTGCATCAAAGTCTACTACAACAAAGTCAGTAGGAAAATGAAATTTCCCTACCTTTACCAAGACATCCTCGGCTATCCCAAGTGGACGAGTTATGGTACAGTCCGCTAGCTCGAGAGTCATACAAGTAGGAGTAAGTTCCGGAAGAGAAAGTTTCTTCCATACTGAGAGTGGCATGAGGTTAATGCTAGCGCCAAGATCGGCCAAGGCGGAGCATTGAACCATCCCCAAGAAATCACACGGGATTAAAAACCTGCCAGGGTCTTCAAGCTTTTTGGGAAGCTTTTTGAGAAGGACCGCTGAGCATTGCTCATTGAGAGGGGTTTTAGCCATTTCAGATAACTTATCTTTGTTACTCAGTAGGCCTTTAAGTGTGGATGCAAATTTGGGCATTAGAACGAGAGCATCAACGAAGCTTATATCAAAGTGCAATTCATTGAAAATTTGGAAAATTTTTCCATTTGCTCTTTGGTTTTGTCTTTGAGCTTCTCATCATGCATTCTTGATGGGTAAGGAAGTTGACTAGACTTTTGAGCCGGGACGGAAGTCATTTTTGGCTCAGAATTTGTCTTAGGAACTTCGGGTTCCGGACTTAAAACTTGGACTACCGAAGGTGGGACGTGTGCGGTACTTCGTGGGCTTGAATAATGCACCTTGTCCGTTGTATCCTTGGTTCTCATTGCCACAGGTGGAGGGGGCATTGGAGTCGTAGGTCCATTGTGTGTCCTAGGTTTACTTTCCACTACCTTTGGGAGAGAAGAAGAAGAGGTAGTAGGAACAGCAGGTCCAGCATATGAAACACCACTTCTGGTTGTGATCGCCTTTGCATCGCCCCTCGGGTTAGCGATCGTGTTGCTCGGAAGTTTTCCTGAGCCCGAGGGTTGATCATTTAAAGACTTCTTAAGATCAGCAATCTGACTGACCAACAACCTGTTCATCTCATCTTGGGATTTCATGAATTGCTTCAACAACTCATCAGATGATGGTCCAGTTGGAACAATGGCGGGAGGTGGATTAGGAAAATTCTGGCCTCTAATGTTAGGATTAGGACCTTGGTTTTGAAAATTTCCTTGATTAGGATTCATATTCCCATGAAATTGATTCCCTCGATTGAAGTTGTTTTGATTAAGGTTCCCTTGATGTTGGAAACCTTGATTTGGTGCAGGATAGAAATTACCTTGGTTTTGATAACCTTGGTTCATTCTAGGTTGGTTCTGATTCCGGTTTTGCATGTTATGATTCTGGTTAAAACCGGGTGGTGCCTGATTAGTGTTAGCACGGTAGTGTGGTTCATTTTGAGGACGGTATTGATTACCTCCCTGATGTGAACTACCGGCTAGAGCATTAGCTTCAAATGGACTACCATCGGTGGCAGTACAATTGTAGTATGCATGAGGACCACCACAAGTAACACAACTCTCGACTTTCTTCACTTCACCATGTGTTGGTGTCTGTGTGAAGGTCACTTTCTTTTGGTTAGCAAGAACCAAAGCTTGAACAATGTCTGTGAGTTTGTCAATCTTAGCATTGGTGCTAGATGTACTCACGGGAGATGAAGAAGAAGAAGGTCCAGCATGAGACTGATATGTCTTTGCTCGGAAAGGGCGGACATGAGATTTGTTCTCAATGATTTGCAAGGCTTCTTTGGTAGTCTTGCTCAAGAAATTACCTCCCGCGGAGGCATTCAAAGAGTCTTGATTGGTCTGATTCAGACCATTGTAGAAAGTATCCATTTGCATTAACTCGGTAAAACCGTGATGCGGACACTTGCGAAGCAACTCTTTGTAACGATCCCATGCCTCCCCGAATGATTCATCAAATCTCTGAGAAAATTTCATTATCTCATTCTTAAGACTTGTGGTTCGGGATGGAGGATAGAACTCGTTAACGAACTTGGTGAAAAGATCTTCCCATGTCTCAATAGAACGAGGGGGTTGTTTCTCAAGCCAATTCCGGGCTTGCCCCTCTAGAGAAAATGGGAACAGAAGAAGCTTGATAGCTTCATGTGGGACATTCTTGTACTTGATGGTAGAGGCAATCTTGTTAAACCATCGAATGTGTGCATGAGGATCATCCCGCTCAAAACCATAGAATTGGCTTTGGGTTACTAGATTAAGTAACCCGGTTTTGAGCTCAAAAGTATCAGCCACGATGGCTGGGACAACAATGACATCTCCGTAACCCTCGATGGGTGCTTGGAGAAGCTCATTCATGGGCTTATCTTCTGCCATTATGACAGGTGGTGGTGGTGGTAGACGTTCCTCAGTCACGGCTGAAGGAGCTGAACGTCCTCTACGTCTACGAGGAATCTTTCCAAGTTCTGAAAGTGGACTTGTAGAACTGGATGAACGAGTGCGCATGCACTAAGTATAAAAATCAATTTTCAAAACAAATGCGAGGCAAAACGACAAGTGAACTTAACCAATAATCACAAATGAAATGGCTTCTTTGAAAAAGGTACACCAAATCACAAGGACACAAAGGCAAGTTTTAAATCTGATGTTCGGGAACTTATTATGGTCACACCCCCAGTTAGTAGGTGTATTGCCTTGATTTGCGGTGGTTGATTTTTATGTATATATTAAGTACCACTGAAAAGACGTAGGTAATGATTTGTGCAAAGGGTTTAAAAACTTTTTTGGACAATATTTTTGGTATCGTCTCGCTTAACCAAATCGTATCTCTTCAAGAATCACCTTAAAGAAAATACAAAATAGAAAACGTTCCGATTGTTTTGTTGTTTTATATATTTTTTTTGGTGTTTTTAACACTTTAGGAAAAGTGTTAATGAACTTTTTGAGATTTTATATAACTTTACAAAAAAACTTTTTACAAATGATGGGTTATGTGCAAGAATGGGTCTGAAAAATGATAACACACGCTAAAGCCTCCCCGGCAGCGGCGCCAAAATTTGATCTGTGCTGAAAACAGTCAAGCTACCTCACACAAGCTAGCCACTTGTGAATGGCTAACCGTAAGAAGCTTAAAACTACTTAAAACACAAATACAATGAAGTCCTGGAGAATATAATGAATTCCCGGGTAGTTAAGTCCCACGGAGACTCAATGGTGTGTAAACACTAATTCAGATGATAGAATGATCACTAAGGATAGTGATCAGTAAGGGTTTAGGATTGAATATTACACTACTGATTGATAGGAATGAGATTGGAAACAGAATTGGAAAACACAACAATCAGATAAAAGAAACGCAAAACGCGTACGTTTAAAAACTACGTATACGTACAAAATAAAAAGTGAATCTAAGAAATAAAAGACCTAAAAATATGAAAATAACATTTTTGAAATCCTAAAAATAAAAGAAAATTATTAGAAAAAGAAAAATTATTTTTATAACTATTAATTTAATTATTATTAATTAAAAACTATTTTAACTATTTAAAAATAACCTAAAATAGAAGAAAATATGAAATAAGGCTAGAAAAATAAAATTATGATTGAGAAAAATCTAAAATATTATAAAACTATATTTAAAATTAAAAATATATTTTTTTACACTTTTTATCTAATTATTACTAATTAATTATTATTTAAAATACACTTAAATTCTAGAAAATATAAAATAAAACTGGAAAAATGAAATTTTAACTTGGAAAAATCTAAAATATGATAAAACTAATTTTAAAACTGAAAAGATATTTTTTATGCTTTTTAATTATTTATTACTAATTATTTAATACTTTTAACTATTTAAAATTATAATAAATACTAAAAAGATTAGGAAAATTATGAAACTTTTTCTAAAAATAACTTATGATGACAGAAAACTAAGAAAAATACAAAAACAAGATTTGCTTAATAATAAGCTAAAAAGAAAAATCAAAAAGCTTAATTGTATTAAATAAATGCTATCACTGAATTTAAATTGATGTTTTTGTGGATTTTCTTTTTGAAAACTACTTAACTACTGATTATAAGCTACTTTAACAAACACAAAAAATTTACAACTCAAAAATAAGCTATTTGAGGGCTTATGAGCTCAACAGTAGGCTTAAGAGCTTGTTTTGGTGAATTAAGCTCAAACAAGCTCACAAGCTGAAACAGAAGCTAAAATAGGATGCAAGATGCTACAAGCTACTCAAATGACGTTAAAAGTCACAAAGAAGCAAACTGATAAGCTACTGAAAAGGTAATAAGCACTTATGCAAAACACAGAAATGGGACAAGATTAGAGCTTATTGCAGCCCTAGCAAACAAGCTAGAAAATGAAAAACCAAGCTTAAGACTTCAAGATGGCTTGGTTGGCTATCCAAAGAACCAAGTATCACAAGCTATGACCCACTAATAAGCTCTGTGCAAGCTTATCAAGTTGGTACCACTCACTGTGCACAGGGCACTTTTTCAGAACAGGTCCCAAAGGAAACTAGAAAATAAGCACTTAATAAGCTGATTCAAAGAAAACTAGCATTTTTCTAATTTTGTTTAGCAACCAAACTTTGATAATCCAAAAGCTTATATCCTGAATCTCAATATTAAACACACAGTGAAATCCTAAAGTTTATTCAAAAACGACCCAATGAAAATTTGACTTTTTAAGAAAAACTAAAAGTTTGACCAAGATGAACTTTGAATCACTACTACTCACTGATTATGTTGTTTTAAGGTGTAATAAGACTGATTTAAGTAATTTTAACAACTTGTAATCACAAAATCATGATCATGAATTATTAAAATCCAACAGTGAGCACAAAAGATTATATCAAAGATTATTTTGACTTTTCAAGAACAAGGACTGGTTTTTATGACTGAGATGAGTTATTAGGTGTGTATGTAACACAGAACTAGCACAAACAAACAACACAAACAAGTCCTGCTATGGTTTAAACAGGCAAATCCAAACACCCTTTTATGACTGTTTTGATGATTTTTCAAAGCAAATCACAAATTTAACCCATTAAACTGATTGCAGACCATGTATTATCATTAAATAAGACTAAATAAGCTTGAACCAACATTGATAACAACATAAAACTAAGAATTGATGATGATGCAATTTTAACTGTTAAAACTAAATTTTTATAAACTACAAATTAAAAAGAACAACCAACTGATTTTAATACTTAATACACTTATCTAAGACTAATTAACACAAAGAAACAGAAATTTAAGCTAATGAACAACTACAACAGTGAAATGCAAAAATGAATAAAAAGGCTTACAAAAGCTTTCCAAGCTCAAAACTGAGAACAAGGAACCAAGAACACTCCTATAGGCTTACCACTAAGCCACTAACCCAAGGCCATCCAAGATTCACCCTGCTCCAGCTGTTAACACCATTTCCATGTGATTTTTGAATTTTCAACTATTTTATTTGGATTTTTGGTATTTTTTTGTTTTTGCTTCTAAACTGGATTTTAAGGTATCTAATAGCTTTTAAAAGCTATATAGGAGCTTATGTGTACTTATTCAGTCCAAGAAAACATCTAACAACAACATTGGAACATAACATGAGATTTTTGAAATTTGTAAATATGCATAAACTGGAAACTTGACTTAAAGCTAAAATTGAAGGTTACAAAAGTTTTATTGCACACTGAAAATGTGAAATACAAAGCTTGGAAACTAAAACATACACTGAAAGTTGAAATTTAGCTAAGACGACATGGATAAACTAAAATTAAACTAGATATGTTGATACATTGCATCTCTTTCCTCTTTTATAGACTTTTATGACTTCTTGATGACCTCTGATTGTTTCCCACCATTTCTCAGCCATTGGATCATTGAAACTCATCAAAACCGTCCAAGTGGATTTTGGCGCCAAATTTTTCTTTAGCAGGTTTCAAACATTAATGGGGTTGGTTTCAATCAATTAAGAGTTTTTGGGTGTTAGTGGAGGTGGAGGGGACAAGGTATGGTGAGGGATGTTGAAAAAGATGAAATACCATCACTGGTTTTGTGATTCAGAGGTTGAGAGGGAGATGAACAGTGATGGGCGGTTTTTTAGCCGTTTGACTTTCGTTGACCGTTGGGTATTAATAGAAAACGGGGGTCCAAAATGGTTATGACAGGGGTCAAAAGGAATATGTGGATTGGCTCAAGTGGGGGGCCAAGGTTCAAGGGTCATGTGGTGTTTGGGCTTGGATATGCATTTGGGCCAGCTGCTTTGGATTGGATTTGGGCTTGAAATATTAGAAGAGGATCCGTTTGGTTTGATAGTATACAAGGACTAAAATTGCAAATTCTCCAAACTTCAGGGACTGATCATGACACTTTTCCAAACTTATCACAAGGACTAAACTTGACAAACTTTGATAGTACAAGGACCCTTTTTGCATAAAATTCCATTTTTAGAAATCCAAGGACTATTTTTGCAATTTTTCAAAGTTTAAGGACCTTTCCTGCCATTTGACCAAAGAATCATTCAAGGACCAATTTTAACAACTTAGAATATTTCAGGGACTTTGAATGATAAAATTCCACATTTTTGAATTCCAGGGACTAGATTTGACAACTTTTAAAACTTGGGGGACTAAAACTACCAATTTTGTAAACTTGAATCATTTTTCATCTGATTTTGATATTTTTGCATTTAAAACACATAAAACACTGATTTGTGATATTTTCATTATTTCGATGCATTTTTGAGTGTTTTCAGATGATTTTGCAGTTTAGATTGTACAAAAATGATGAGTATTTAGACACTCATCAGTTATATATTTTGGTGAGGTATTTTGGCGTCTATCCAAAGCCTCATTATGTTATTGTTTAGTTTTGCAGGATATGATTTTCGATAGTCATAATTGGTCCTTTCAAATCTTACCCATTTACATTTGTCCACTGCAATGTGCTTTTATAGTGGGTGTTTTGAAACTGTATTTACATTTCTCCACTACCATGTGTTTTCCAATCTTACCCATTTGTTCAAACTTCAACAGAAGATCTAACCCATTTCTTCACTGCAATGTGTTTTCAATCTTACCCATTTGTTCAAACTTCAACAAAAGATATAACCCATTTTTCCAATGCAATATATTTTCAAATCTTACCCATTTGTTCAAACTTAAACAGATGTTCTAATCCATTTTTCCACTTCAATGTGTTTCCAAATCCTACACATGTGTGTCCAAAACTAACCATATCATTGATTGACTTTAGTAGTGAACCACTTGAGTTTCAATATAAACATAACTATTTGTGTACCTGCATACCATTCATTGACTTTAGTAGTCAACCAACAAGTAAAACACCATATATAAAATACCAAATTAACATGTAAAATTTGCTAAACATATGTAACAACGCATGAGTAACACCAAATACTGTGTGCAAAACACATGTAATGCATACATGATAACATCAATTAATCCTGATATTTTAGTGTCAATTTCCCCCTAATACGCTCATCATTTTTATCATTTTACTTGAATATATACTATTATACATAATATTTTGTTTTCAAGTTAATAATGAGCATAGAAACGAAGAGACGCGAAATTGGAAGGTTATTAATGAAAATACACAAGAGTATGCTGACTAGACAAGAGTTACGGCGTAAATCTTTACTCTACTTACGTCGTAACAAGGATTAACACTAGAAGATCAAAGTCAACGCTGACCAAGGTTACAGCGTAACTCCTACACAAGTGACGCCGTATATATATTTCCAGACTTAGAAGAATTTCATTGGACAAGATACTTACATCGTAACTATTTGCAAAGTTACGACGTAAAGTTGTTAACGAGGGTTCTACGATTGTAACCTATCTTGAGGTTACACCGTAAAGTTTCTACTGTGGATAAGATCGTTTGATATTCAAAGGTTACAACATAACTAACCCTAGAGGTTATGCCGTAACTAAAACGAGACTATAAATACAAGCCCCAATTCCGCATTTTGAGATATCTCTTGTCACCCCTTCCCAGGGGAACGACTAGGGCACGACTTCAAGGCATTATTTAGCAGCATACAAGTCATTTCCAAGGGATACTTCACGCTATACACTTCATAAGTTTTAGTATTTCATATTACATTCTTGTATTTGATTCATGTCTTTATTCATGATGTTAAACATTGAATTTTCTGCATGTTTTAATATGATTGGCTAAACACCTTTGGTGTTAGTCTAGTTATGAAATTGTTATTGTTATGATGTAGTTTTCTCGTTTCATATCGCTTTATATGTCTGCTTTCTTTGCTTATTTTGGGACACCCTCGTTTTGGTAGCATGGAATTTTGGGTCGTATCTAGGAAGCCAGGAGAATTGACCATAGGACCCTAGTGAATCAGGTTGCGAGTAGTGGTAAGAAATGACCATAGAACTATCACTATCTTGCGTGAGAATTTTACCCAACGACCGATCGGGTTTCATAAAATAAGTCTTAGATCGTAGCGGCACTTAATGACTCTTCCATAGGGTAAACCCACGAACTCTTGTAATCATTAGGTTACGAAATAGGACGCTTTGGAAAATAGGCTAGACAAATTGATCATAGGATTCTAGCAACTTTAATCCCCATGTGGAGCGATAAAAAACATTTAATAGAAAACGTAGTCATAACATAACAAGATTAATAACTAGGCTAGCACATTTCTCTATATTGATTCACCTTCCACTATTATTCGTTTTCTATTTTATTTCATTTCATTAGTTAATTAATCAAATTATAAAACCCCCTTTTAAACCAGTGACACAAGAACTTAAATTAGATCCGCACTCATAGCTCTTTGGACGACCTTGGCTTTACCGATTACTACACTACACGACCAGGTACACTGCCCGTTAATGCATTAGGTAGACCTTAGGTAGACGAGACTTTATAAATATTAAAACCTGGTCAGAAATCCTGCATCAATACATAAACCAACTTGTTCTAAAACATACACATACTACACAAACTAGCACCAAAGACAACACTAAAATGTTATTTGACATACATAAACTAACTTGTTCCAAAACATGCCATCCTAAGCCATAACATCAGAGAGAAAAAAAAAAGAAAAAAAGAACAACCTTCACAAATGCCTTATTACAAGCTTCACCATTGCCTTCTCAGGACCTTCACCATTTCCTCTTCACTTGGAAAGTTGGAATCAACCTCCTCCTTTGCTTCCATTACCTTATCATCCTTGTCAGCTGGATCCAACCTTCTTCTCTTCTTTTTCTGTACCAAATATCACACTGGCAGATGCAACATCTATAACTGGAGCTTCAATGTCTGACTTTTCAAAACTTTCTTCAACATCTACTGTTGGAGCTTCATCAAAAAGTACAAAGCTTCATCTATAATTTCATTGTTTAGAAAACCCATATTATGAATAGCTACTTCTAACTTAGCATACAACACATTAATCTCTGGCTGTTCATAAAGTCCATCGTATGCTTGATCATCTTGCAAATTAACTTTAATTTCTTGGTGGAAGAAATCATCCTTTACTTGTCTCCAACTCACCTTCCAAACCCTGTTCAAGTTCAGGTTCACCCATACCCTTTTCAACATCCTCTCAATCGTTTGATTCATATCTACCACAACCTCGTCTTGATTGTCTTCAGTTTCTTGGCTTATCTTCTCCTTCATTTTCTCATACCCATCGTCTAGTAAGAAGTCAATCTCGATCAACATGTTTCTGAACTCGTACTCATCACTCAACCTTTTTTTTCTATTTTTTGTTTCCTTCATCAGACTATCGTGTTGGAATAAGAAGCTCATCATCCAAATCTATGAAAGGCATTCTCATCATCCTTGCATCCAACCTTACTTGATGAAGCATGAGTTGAATTATCAACCTATTTTCCCTCCTTCTACATTTCAATACCACCATGCCACTCTAGCAAACACAAATCTCCAGCTTTCTTAGATTCCTTAACGACATCACCATCCGCTATATCTTCAATCTTAACACCCTTACCATGACCATTCCTCATGTCCAACAAATGTTGCTCACCTGATGAAAAACCATCTTCAATGTAAACCTCTATTTCCTTAACTTGAGGCACGTATTTCAACAATGTCACGACATCTTCCTCACTAATTAATGGACCAACCCATGATCCAAAGATTCTCTAGGGCTCCTAAAATGTGTGAACATAATACTATTATTCTCTAATCCTAGCTCGTTTAACATCTCAACAAACTGCTAAATGCAGAAATATCAACATTAATCAGGTCAACATATGCTATATGTGCGAACCGATATCTTCGGTTTGGTGAATTTGTGAAGACCACATTTTGGTTGATTTTCAGAGTGAACAGTGTACCATTATAATCTAGTTAGAAAAACAAATAACAACTTAAAGGTTTGAAAATCACATAACTTACAATGTATACATGCATGTTCGAATAAGAAAACAAATGACAACTTAAAGCATTTAAGTTTACCGTAAATAGGACCAAGCTCATGGGTCGGGAACTTGGGAGTTTGAATCTGCCAAAGTGGGGAAACCACTACCATGGTATGTGTTTGTGTGTGTGATTAGATCGGTTTTTATAAGTAAGTTTAGTTGCAAAAAGTGTCCTTATGGATTTTCGTGCCTTGGAAAGGTAGCAGGTGTGAAATGGTGGGAAAATTGAAATGACGAAAATACTCTCACATTGAACGCACATGAGGACTTACTAACGGGATTTTGTAACGCTCGTTAGCCAAAATCTCAAATTTGCAACAAACAAACAAACTCAAGGGTATTGTTTGCAAAAAGTGCAAATATTAACTACACAGCTCACGCAATTGCAGTTTACTCTAAATTAAACAATGCTTGATTTAACTAAAATTGTATATTTCTTTTTAATTCTGAAGCTGTTAAGTTACCTCGTGGTTGTTAAAAAACGATCTCATATCTATTCCAAAATTAGTTACGAAAAGAAATATTTGAATGGTTCTTCCCTTAACGTAGAGGATAATAAGTTAGGGCGATAAAAGGAGCACTCCAACAACTACACTTGTTACCTAAATAATTATTTAACGCAACTACTTTCTTTAATATGTCATACTTTATTCTGCAGGTGTCCGATGAATCTTCAAAGAATACACCAACTTTGAATTGAATTGAATTGTATTAGTCAATATTAGTTTGGTAACAAAATCGGTTGTATTTATGGAAAAAATAGTTAAATTGTATTAGCTAGTTCTATATTTTTTTGTTAATATTAATGTATACTCCGTATATTTTATTTATTTATTTAGGTAACTGTTTTTTTTTAAACTATTTTTGCCAACTAATTCATAATATATACCTAACGTCACACATATTTAAACCGAGTAAAATCTTATTTTGCAGGAGAATTGGTGTTATCAATTTAGTGTTGTTTGCATCAAAATTTGAACTCGAGACCTTTAAATTTTAATGATGATAATTGTAAACATCTCGTCATGATAGAGGGTGGTTATTTCAGTTAAATTTTGATGATAAATTGAAAGTATTCTAGAATGTTTTTATTGTTTTTGTTCTACAATGTTTTTATTAATTTCCTGAGATCTCTCATTTTTTTAATGTCATAATAATAAATCAAAGGCTATTGGCCTAATGTTCATGCAAGAAATTTTTTTGAGGGCAGGCTATAGCCGGTGGAAACAAAAGCACATTTATAAAAGTGTGAAGAGCCTGTTCATTTCATGACTTGTCATCATATATTTTACTTTAGAAAAGTGCCATAAGAATTAAAGTCATTCAAAGAAATTTATTATATAAAGTTCTAAAAACACACACAACATGGTTCTATATTTTAATATTTTGTATGTTAAATTAAAGAAGACCAACTGATCAGAAGAAAAGTATATATTGATATTATTCTATATTTTTATGTCAAATGTGAAATGAAAAAAAATACCTTTAAAAAAAAAAAAAAAAAAAAAAAAATCTATGTCAACCAACTAAAATGAAAAGTATGATTTT
>BPTQ01000008.1:158575788-158652740 GCA_019973895.1 Chrysanthemum seticuspe | reverse complement strand
TGCAATTTAGCCAAAGTTAAGGGCTGATCTTGAACATGTTCCAAAGTTCTCATAAGGGTTAAACCTGCCAAGTATTAATAGTACAAGGACCTTTGTTGATATTTTCCATTTTTTTTAAATCCAGGGACTAAAATTGCCAATTTAGAAACTATAAGGACCAATCTTGTAATTTTCTCCAAAGTTTTATCATAAGGACCATTTTTGTCAAATATGAATAGTACAAGGTTTATTTTGATTAATTTCCAATTTTAAAACCTTAAGGACTATTTTTGACACTTTTGCAAAGCTGAGGGACCAAAGTTGTAAATTTGTGATTTTTAAACTTTGAAGGATTATTTTGAACAACTTGTTTCTAGCTTATTGACAATAGAAAAATCCCACGGAGACTCAATGGTGTGCAAACACTTGATCAGACGATAGAATGATTACTAAGGATAGCAATCAGTAGGGTTTTCGATGGAAAATTATACTAAAAGAAAAGATTAACAAATAACAGCGACTTAAATGCAAATTAAAAAGATTAAAAAGATAAAATCTATTAAATAAACGCTATCACTATTTTTAAAGGCGATGAACGTTTAAAACCTAAAACTTAAAACTTACGTTTAAATAAAAATAATGTCTACGTACAAAAATAAAAAGTGAGTTTTAAAGAAATAAAAGACCTACAAAGATAAAAATTATACTTTTGGAATCCTAATAATAAAAGAAAATTTTTAGAAAAAGAAAATTATTTTTACAACTATTTATTTATTTATTATTAATTAAAAACTATTTATTAAGTATTTAAAATGCACTAAAATACAAGAAAATACAAAATTAACCTAGAAAAATGAAATTATAACTTAGAAAAATCTAAAATATGATAAAACTTATTTTAAAATTAAAAATATATTTTTTAGACTTATTATGTATTTATTATTAATTTAAAACTATTTAAAACTAATTAAAATGCTAAAAAATACTTTTTAAACTAAGAAAATTATGGAAAAATACTTTTTATTACTTTTATATTTATCTTAACCTAAGAAAATTGAAAAATTATTTTTTTGGACTTTTTATAATTTATTAGTATTAAATGCTATTTAAAAATACCTAAAAACTGTTTTTAATTACTAAAAATAGCAAACAGTTATGAAAAATAATGAAAATTTCAGGAAAAGTCTATTTTAATATGCTTAATCTAAGAAAAATAGAAAAACATGGTCTTGTTTGGTGAAATTAGCAACTGCAGTTGTGACTGCTTATAAATAAGCACTTGAAAAAGCTAATTGTTGACCAAAGACTACCAAACTTACACAGAAGCTATATTAAGCTAAAACAACTCTATTGCAACCAAAAACAACAAGCCATGACTATTGATTACAAGTTTAACACAGATTTTATGTTTGAGCTTGTTGTTAAAAACAGAAAATGGTATACTACTTTAAGCTTAAGCACAGATCACTCAATAAGCTAAAAATGAAAAACAATTATTAGAACTTGTTTAAGACCTGGGTGAGACTAAATATACCAAAACTCAGATCATGAAAAGCTCTGATGAGCTTGGGAGAAGCTTTTGCAAAACCTGAGAACCCACTGAGTAAAATTCAGTTAATACTGAGTAAGTTGGGACAAAAAGATAAGCAGTTGCAGGCCTAGTGAATAAGCTCAAACTGGAAATTTTTAACTTGGATCTTGAAAAGGACCAGGTTGGCTATCTTAAAACCAAAAATCAGAGGTTGAGGTCAACTCATAAGCTCTGTAGGAGCTTTTGATTTGACTATCAAAACTGATGCACAGGACAGATTTGCAAACAGGTATGAAAAATAAGCTAAATAAAAAGCTATCAAATAAGCTATAATTGGAAAATAGAAACTTGTAACCTTGAGACAGCTTGGTTAGCTTCTCAAAAAACCAAAACACACAGGATAATGATCACTAATAAGCTCTCTAAGAGCTTATGAACTTGCTACCAAATCTGTGCACAGGACAGATTGTTTGACTTTTTAATTGAAATGAAATGTTGACTAAACTGAATTTTAACTTGAATCTATGAACTGATTATGTAATATTAAGCTAGAATGAGATTAAATTAAGCTAGGTTACCAAGTTTTATGCTACTGTGATGACTTTTACACTCAAACTTCCAACAGTGAGCTTATGAGATGAGATTAAAGAGTATTTTGACTATTTGTCTAAAGAGTACAGGTTTACTTGTTTCTTTTGAGTTCTTTAGACCAAGTGAGATACAAAACAAGCACAAACACAGGTCTGCACTACCTTTTACACAGATTACCAAGATAAACCAAACACTCCTATTTATGACAGTTTTGATGTTTTTCAAAGGATAACCAAGATTCAGACCATGAACATGATTTAAAACCTAATATTATCACTTATTAAGACTGAATAAACACTAAACCATATCAATAACAACATAATATTGAGAAATAACAACTATGCTAAATTAACTGTGAAAATGAAATTTATAATAACTTCTGATTTTAAAATAACAAACTACTGGTTTTATTGTTTGATTACACTTAATTACAACTACTGAACATGATTGAACAGAAATTTAAGCTAAGAACTGACTTAAACAGTAAATGCCAAAATAAGATCAAAATGCTTACAAATGACTTGAGGTCACAAACTGAGAATTAAGACCAAATAACCAATCCTATAGCTTACCAGTAAGCACTATACCCAAGACCATCCATTATACATCCTGCTCCAGTATTTTTGAACCTTGTACCATGATTTTTTATTTTTAAGTTATTTATTTGTTATTTTTGTGAATTTCTGATTTTCACTATCAAACTGCTTTTTATAGTATCTAAAAGCTTTGATAAGCTTAATAAGGAGCTTATATGAGCTTCTCAGTCCAAACTAACATCTTCTAACAACATTTCAACATTTTGATATTTTGGTTTAATTCGTAAAAATTGCATAATATGAGATAAGAACTCAAAACTGAAATTGATGATATCAAAAAGTTTTAGGTTACACAGGAAACATGAAATACAAGATTTAAAGCTTTAAAATGCACTGATATTAAAGTTTAAGCTAAAAACGACAATGAAAATTAAAATTATTCTAGATAGATTACAATACTGCTCCTCTTGATATTTATTGACTTGAAAATATCTTCTTGTCGACCTCTGAAGTTATCCCACCTAAATCCAGCCGTTGAAATCATCCAGATAATCAGATTAGCCATTTGTCAGTTTTGGCGCCAAAAATGTCTTGAGCAGGTTTTCTGAATTAATGGCTTTTGGATTGGTGTGGAGGTGGAAGGAGAAAGGTAATCAAGTGGTGTAACAGCTGGAGTTGTTGAAAATGAGGGAAAACCACCACTGGTTTTGGCTAAACCAGTGTGGGAGAGATGAGGCTACAGTGCCCGCGGTTTATTTTGATTTAAAATTTGGGCCGGGTTAGTATTTGGGCTTTGGATTTGGACTTAGTAAATAATAGGGTCCGTTTGGTATAGAAACTAACAAGGACTAACTTTGCAATTTAGCCAAAGTTAAGGGCTGATCTTGAACATGTTCCAAAGTTCTCATAAGGGTTAAACCTGCCAAGTATTAATAGTACAAGGACCTTTGTTGATATTTTCCATTTTTTTTAAATCCAGGGACTAAAATTGCCAATTTAGAAACTATAAGGACCAATCTTGTAATTTTCTCCAAAGTTTTATCATAAGGACCATTTTTGCCATTTATTAATAGAACAAGGTTAAAACTTGATAATTTTCATTTTTTTTTAAATTAACCAAGGACTATTTTTGACATTTTTCCAAAGTTCAGGGACTAAAGTTGTCAATTTGTGATTTTTGAACTTTAAAGGGTTTGTTTTGACAACTTTTGAATCTTATGGACCTAAAATGATATTTTGCAAGTTTTTGAATTACCAGGGACTATTTTGACAACTTTTGTAACTTGGGGGACTAAAACTGCCAATTATGCAAACTTGATACGTTTTTCATCAGATTTTGATGTTTTTGCATTTAAAACATATAAAACACTTGTTTGTGATATTTTTATCATTTTGATGTGTTTCTGAGTGTTTTCAGATGTTTTTGGCATTCTAACAGTATAAAAATGATGAGTATTTAGACACTCATCAGGAGTGCTCCTACATCCCGTTCATTGAAGGCTTTTAAGAGGGTGTCGTGCTTGGTTGTTATCTCACTTTGTCGTTGCTTGAAATCGGCTTCAAGCTTAGTCAATCGAGATTCTTGAGATGACATGAATTTGGACACCATTCCCTCAAGACTAGTGGAAGTTCCAGTTTTTGAAGGGCTGTTGTAGGAGGTGTGGTTTGGTTGGGACCTATTGGGTGGACTAGATGAGTTGTTTTGGGGCGGGTTTGAGTTTGGATCCACCTAAGGTTAGGGTGATTCCTCTATGAGGGGTTGTAGGAATTTCCTAGGTTGTTTTGCTCGGGCTTGAAAGTGTACCACTTCTCTCCCGGTCTGTCGGTATGTGTGGAGGCGTAGTCCGCAAAAGCTTGTTCGGGGAGTCTTGTGCAATCACGAGTGTTAGAGGACCACTACATAATTCACAAGGTGTTGTATGTTGGGAATTTATTTTAAAATGCAGAATTAGGGCTTGTATTTATAGACTCGTCAAAGTTACAACGTAACCTTGTGAATTAGTTAAGCCGTAACCATCGTATATCAGATGATCTTATCCATAGTAAAATATTTACGGCGTAACCTTAAGAATCGGTTACGACCGTAAAACTCTCGTAGTGAATTTCATCACTTTTATGTCGTAACCTTGCAAATGGGTTACGGCGTAAGTATCTTGACCATAAAAAGTCTTCTAAGTCTAGAATTATATTCGGCGTAACTATGCTGTGAAGTTACACCGTAACCTTGAACTGCGTTGACTTTGGTCTTCTAGTGTAAATCCTATATACGACGTAAGTAGATTATGGAATTACGCCATAACTCTTGTCTGGCTAGCATACTCTTGTATATTTACTTTAATAACCTTCCAAATCCGCGTCTCTTTGTTCATATGCTCATTAATGACCTAAAAATGATAAATTAAAAAATAAGAGTATAATTTCAAGTAAAACAATACAAATGATGAGCATATTAGGGGGAAATTGACACTAAAATATCATGTCTATTTGATGTCATTATGTACTTTTTCAAAGTGTCCTGTTTTAGTACGCGTACTTTTTTTTTAACTTTGTTTAAGTTGTATATTAGCAATGTACTTTCCATAAGTGTTTCAATTTGGTACGTCGATGACGTACCAAATTGGAACACTTATGGAAAGTACATTGCTATTCTACAACGTAAACAAAGTTAAAAGAAATTACACGTACTAAATTGGAACACATTGAAAAAGTACATTGATATTCTATAACTTTAAAAAAGTACGCGTACCAAAATGGGACACTTTGAAAAGTACATTGCTATTCTACGACTTAATCCCCAAGAAATAAATGAGTATGAACTCGCTAAAGTTGGAACGTGGGTTTTTTTTGCTAAAAGAACACATTTTTGATCAAATTTCACAAATAAAACATCACAAACTCGTGTTAGAGCTCTGATACCACTATTTGGATCCTAATACTATCATAATTCTACATGAGTTTAGTGGCCTTGGTTGAGAGAAATGATCAAACAACATGCTGGAAGGTAGAGAGTAGTGAGAGAAAGAGGTTACTAGCTAGTTTATTAGAGATAAAAAATGATACAAGAAGAATTCCCCCACCCTTCTAGAAGAATCTAGGGGGTATATATTGACTTATTACATGTTATCTATCACTACTTAACAACATTAGTCCCTGTGTTATACGCATAGATGATTGCTAATATAATTTACGTAAATGCCTTTACTTTTAAGGCTAACAAACAGTAACCCCAAACCGGCGCCTCTCACATTTTGTGAGAAAACTATTTTTTTTAGTGAAATGCTTGACAGTAACTCTATACAAAGGGTATAACCCAGTATTCGCTTGCATTGAAATGCTTGACACTCTTTATTTATTTTACGTAGTACATGCTCACACATGTAGTTGTGATTTATGTATCTTTAAATTGAAAAACCAACTGCAGAGATTCATATTGGCTACGATGATTCTCTTAATTTTGGGCTAACAAAAACTGGAAGACACAAATATCAATCAAATTTTCCAGCCCATACAAAATTTGAGTCAGGGCGTACATACAGTTCCGCTCACATTAAAGAAAATTTTCATGTTTATACCACAAGCGGTCCTTCCATGTTTATACACAATGAAGTGACTAGTTGACAATGACAATGATTTTTTGCAATTTTATTTTATTGAAACGCATGTTACTGACAGTTGTATCTTGGTTGGGCAACCACACCTGAAATGTGGTTGTAGCCATGGAGGATGTTTCGTACAGTTCCTCCACTTGCAAATCAGAGCCTTACTTCAAATTAGAAGTGTCTAAAAGGTCGACCCGAATTTTACTCGAGTCAATAATTTTACTCGAGTCAATTCGGGTCTACCCGACTAACCCGAGTTATAAATAGGGTCGCGTTCGAGTTTAGCCTCAACCCGAATTGGCCCTAAGCTGACCCACACGACTTGACTAACACTTTTACAATGTAAACATATTGAAGTAAGCAATATTTTTAATCAATTACTTACAGGGTTAATGACATCTAATAGCAACAAACTTTATCAAATGTTCACATATCAGTTATGAACCCAATAAAATATCACAATACCCATCAAACTTTGTTTGTTTTGTGTTCATATCAACAAAAACCTGTTTTTACCTCCAAAATCCACACTAACCATGCCACGTCATAAATTTGTACCATTATGATCCACGTTAGATTGGGTTCATGTCTGATAAGTGAACATTTGAAAAAGTTTGATGGGTATTTTGAAACATTTGACAAAGTTTGATGGGTATTTTGAAACAACTAACTTCACGTAATTAACTTAAGAATAAATAAATAAATCCACGTATGCAGTTAACCGGTGTAGTCGGTTGCCAGTCGTGCCACGTAAGCAAAAGTATGATATAGAGCTAAAATTTTAAAGTTTGATGGGTAGTGTAGTATTTTATTGGGTTCATAACTGATATGTGAACATAACTGATATCGAGCCATTAACCCTTACTTATATTCAGGTTGACCCGAACCCTAATTGACGCGACCCAATTTAACCTGACCAGAATTGACCCGAATAAGACTCACCCGAGTCTATATATGAGTGGGTTTGGGTTATTTTTTTGGCTCAACCTGAATTGACCCGAACCCGACTAACACCCCTACTTCTAACCTTTTCAAATCAGAAAGTGGTTGAAATTTTTAAATGAAACATAAAGACCATGTCATCCTTTTATCGGCCAGATCGGTATTGCTTCATTTAAACTTTAAAATCAGCTCACTATAAATCTTTGCAATTAAATGTTACATTTCTTCTTTTTTGATTCACTTTGTACTTCTATGTTGAAGTTAAAAAAGCTATACAATTGCTTAAATGTGTGTTCCTTCTCTAATTTTCTTTGGGATCAGTTGTCCCTATTAAGTAAAAGCTTTCGATGAAAGGTTGTACTCAATAAGGGCAAATGATTATACACGAACCTAGGAAATAATCTTAGAGAAGAATAGATGTTTGTGATAAAGAAGCACCCGTACATTCTTACCGGATGCAAAAGTCTATCTCAAACTGTTGCCTCTGATAAACAATTTTGTACCGGTACTGTATTCATTGATTTCGCATAAAATTTACTACCAAGTATAGTTTACATATCTTTACATTTAACAATAAACTGTGTTAAGCACAAAATTCCTTTATTCTACATCTGTTTTGAATATTAATGTCAAGGCTGTAATGATTTATTTGTCTGATACCTCAATTTTTGTGGCTCACATAAAATCTGAGCCACGACATAAAGAAATTGATCACTTTATATTTAGGTTGACCGATAAATATCGAGTTGACATGCTAATTTTGGCATGAAAAAGGATGAGAGAAATAGAGATGAAAGTTATTTGTTATACTTGGAGAAAAAGTTTTGTTAACAACCCGATCCTTGCATGCATCATAGAAAACTTTCATATCTATCTCTCACATCCTTTTCATGCCAACATTAGTATCTTAACGTTCACTCATTCACTAAATATAAAATGATCAATTTCGCAGGAAAACACTGATTAACAGAAATCAGGATACAACCGAGTTCGAGCTCCTACAAATGGCAGAAATGTGTGATAGTACCAATAACTGTGATAGTGATAACTGTATTTCTTTTTTTGAGAAGAAAAATTGGACTAAACATTTTTAGGGGTTAACATTCAAATCGATGAAAAACCAATATCGTTGATAAAAAATGCTTAAGTAAAGCAAGATGCGGAACAAGAGAAGATACTGTAAAAGTAGATTTGGTCAAAATTATTTTACATGTCCTCTTCTGCTTCCTTTAATATAATCAAAAACAACAAGTGGCTTTTTTTGCGTGAACATTCTTCTTCAACAATAATCTAAGCAACTTTATTCATGTTGTCGAGTTAGCTCAGGTTCCCAAACTTCTGAAGCCGGGATTTTCTTAGTTAAAGATAAATTATTGTGGGTAATGTTTGATACTTTTTTTGTTGACTTAATATAATTCGGAGTGTTATAATTTACAATTAAAGAAGAGGTATATGCCAAGAACGAAACTATTTTTGAAATTGGATTAAAAGTTTGACACACACCAACTAATATTATACCACATCATCTAGATTAAAAAAATAAAAAACAACTTGCTAAAACCATAATTCAAATAGCGAAAAAGATACAAAAAATAATACCACCACATCTGAATTAAAAAAAATAAAACAATAAAAAAATCCCGTCGCAATGCGCGAGCTAACCTATTTACTACAAACACCCATTGGTTTTTGCTTAAAACATGTCAAGTTGCCGGCTTAAAAAGTTTTAAACTATTTACCTTGATTAATTTCCATTAAAACAAGGATTATGATATAAGTATTAATACCTTTTGAACAACGTGCATATGGTATTTTTCTTTACTGAATCATATTGTTAAAACAAGGACCATGAATGCCTTATAAGTTTTTAGCATGGGCTTCAACATATTGGCTATAATAACGTAATAAACAAAATGGGCCATAAAGTGGTTTAGTGTTTTCTTGGAGCCGACTATCTTTTATTAATTTTCACACGCATTTCAGATTCAATATTTTCTTTCAAACATTAGGATAAACATGGAATTTACCGTTTACCCAACTCTGATACCAAATGATTACATATTGATGATGAAATGCATAGTTTGTCAATATATATAACACGATTGTAGCAAGTCTGGAAATTACAGGAACCTATTTGGGTATGTGACGACTGACGCCAGAGCGATTATGTCAAACAGGCTGGACATTTTGCATAAAACTGATATAGAGTAGCTACGTGGATTAAGTACACAAGCAAGGGAATAAAACCAATACAACCCAAATATTAGCACTAGAAATTGATATGTAGTATTGTAGTTAACTCAAATGGACCCCTATACATAAATAATTCAATAAAGCAAATGAAGGTGCAACCCTTGAGTTAATATCACGCATGTATAAACTTGCAGGCGTGGACACGGGCCTGTTGACGTAACCACATACGTTATCAAATTAAACTTTCGTTCATATAATTTGTTTTCGGAAGATAGTTATATATACTCGTTTCTGTACAAACATAAAACGCTAGAACAAACTCCAAGGTTGCCTATTGTTAAGACGTCTCAAAGGTTTTTAGAGGAGACCAGAGCCATATACAAGAGTGTACAAGATGTGCTACCGTGCATAACTTTAAATTTTTACAGACCTCAAAATATATACCTTGTTATATATTTGGGGCCTCAAAATTCACTTTCAACAGAAATTGTTACCGTTGTACAATATTATGTTATTAAATTTGTAAAAAGATAGATCATAAAAAAACTATGATTTTGATTTCCATAGTTGGTATAATCTAATTTCGATCCTCGCACTTATTTATCGTATAAGCTTTTGCACAGAACTTAGCAACGGCACTGGAAGAGACTAGGGTCGTAACACGCTAGGTAAACATGCTAGGATGGCCATGGAAGACTCGGAAAATGCATGATTTTCTTTTGTAGCCTGAAGATGAACCCCTCCCGTTCACCCATTTTTTATTCATTAGTTTTCAATAATGACCTACTTTTTTTTAACAATGATTTATTTAAAAAGAACAAATTTTAGCAAGAAATCAAAAAGTAAAGAGATTACAACGAGATTTTACAAGCAAACTTTGGCATAGATCTAATCTAACCAAATGGGTTTTGCATTCCTATTTCTATTTATTACTATCCATGTGTGAGATAATACTTTGATTTATGCGCCTAAGAGCACCCGGTGTGGGCTCGTCTTCGCCCTTCGTCGTCCACCCTGGCACTCCGCCGTGTCTCGTTTTGACACCGGGGTGCCTCGTCGTTCTTCGTCGTTGTTGAAGCCATCGTGGTGACGACGAGAGATATGGCCTGACACAAAGTTTTTTCTTTTATTTTCTTTTTTCAATATATGTTGTGTGTGTGTAAAATGTATGTGTGTGTGTGAATCTGTTGGAAGGAATTGGAGAAGAAGATTTTTTTTTTTTTTTTTTTTTTTTTTTTTTTTTTTTTTTCTCTTTGTGTTTGGACCGGTTGGAATTGGGCTTTGGGTTGCTAAAAATTTTTACTAGTTAAGTTTAATTGTTATTTTTTTTTAAAAAAAAAATTATAAAAAATGTTAGTTATATTTTTTTTATAAAAAATGTTATTTATGTTTTTAATGAAATGAATTTAATTTATTTGGAAAATTGAATAAAAAAATAAAGTGGTAGTGGTGGGCTCCAAATAAAGAGGTTGGGGTTTGTTATGAGTGAGGAGGGGGTTTGTTGTGGTTAGTTGTGGAAAAATGGGATACTGATGTGGCGCTGAGGTGACACAACGACGAGCCTAAGGCTTGTCGTGACACCTAATGGTCTAAGGAATTCCTACCATGAGGTTTCTCGTAAAAACAAATCATATTCCCATATTTCAATATAAGATACAAGTTGTAGTTTGGAAAACGACATCTAAACATGTCTTTGCCAAAGAAGTTGGGTTTACCAATTCACTCCGTCTAAAAGTTGAGATTAATATACATCTTATATTTACCATATATTCAATAAATCAATTTTAGCAATCCATTTTTTTTTATCAAAAAAAAAAAAAAAAAAAAAAAAAAAAAAAAATTATTTTTCACATTTTTTTGAAAACAACCTATCTTACAAACGGTAAATCTTTAAACTATAAAAAATACACCATCGCGACGAAAATGAAATTATCTTTCGAAAGATATGCACTTATTTATATTTTCGATAATCTTTTTTTTTCAAAAATTCCGCCCAAAAAAATCATATATAATTTGTAAAATTATATATGATTTTCAAAAATCACGTGTGATTCGATTTTTACAAATCACATATGATTTTCAAAAATCATATGTGATTTATAAAAATCGAATCATATATGATTTTTTAGGCCGAAATTTTGAAAAAAAAATTGTTAAAATATATAGAAAGTACAAATCTATAAAAAGATAATTTAATTCTCGTCGCGATTGTATGATTTTTTTCTCGTAACGATTAATTGTTTGCGAGATATTTATTTTTTTAAAAAAAAGATGAAAGTTTATTTTTTTATTTATTTTTTATTTTAAAAATGAATGATTATAATTGATTTATTAGATATATAATAAATTTAAGATCTATATCAATATCTTTAGGAGACTCTCCAACATCTCATCACGTCAAAACTATTCCAAATATCAACATCCACCTTGCACTCAACAAAAATAGATGATGAGCTGTTTCAATATTTCATAAGAAATAACCTACCGTTGAAAACTTTTATGTCATATAAGAGATGCGAGGTAAAAAAAATTTGTTTCAACGACTTTTAAATAATCTTGGTATATCTAAATCTGGAATAAGATCCAAAGAAATCAAATCAAATACTGTAAAGGGCCATCCATGATAAATGTTGCGAATTGATTAATTCGTTTATATTTACTAAAATGAAAAATGCATGAGATAATATCATTTCCGTACGTGCATGGGCCATCAATTATTTTGGTGATTATATTCGAAATTAGCCACAAAGTCACGTGGGCAAGGCTCTATCACCATCCAAATTATGTCCAAGAACCTTAAAGCCATGAGGTGTGTGCTAAAAATGTTTGTTGTTTCTATAAATAAAAGGACTAACTATTGGTGA
Source organism: Chrysanthemum seticuspe (assembly GCA_019973895.1). Classification (NCBI taxonomy): domain Eukaryota; kingdom Viridiplantae; phylum Streptophyta; class Magnoliopsida; order Asterales; family Asteraceae; genus Chrysanthemum; species Chrysanthemum seticuspe. Next base: position 158,640,505 of record BPTQ01000008.1, on the reverse strand, counting down.
CAGATTCAAATTATTTTTCCTTAAACAATGAGCAAATGAATAAAACTTAAACGATAGCACGAAGATAGAAGACATGAATGAACAAAACTAATACACTATAACACTATTGATGACAAGATGGATTCGGTCGTTTATCTCTATAGATACAGAAATTGTAGTCCGCCTTATAATCTAACGTCAAGTATTTCTGAATCATGAGTCGAGTACGTTATGTGGCCATGATTTCTCATACACATATACTTGTAGCGACTGGACTTGAAGTCACAACTCACAACCTGTTAGATCACCATAAGTTAACACAAGTATGTAGATGATAGAAATAAGATGAAGATAGAAGGTTGAATACAAAATCACACGAGTAATATAGAAAGGTTATGCATAATATGATTAAGATGAACAGCACCTCTCAAATGAGAGGTAACAAGATATTTATAGGGGAAGGGAGGTAGGACATCACATCTAGTCCGTTCCTTGGCCTTTGCATAGGCTCATGGGCTTTCTACATAAGTCTAGACTTAAATACTAACATAAAAGCCATATAAATGCAAAATATTACATACAAATGACTAACACTTGCTAAAACTGTTTAGGAGCGTTTCCAACAATCTTCCCCTAAGTGATAGTTATAAATGTAATAGCGGTTGCTCGACGTTGTCTAGCATTCTTCTTTCTTGTGAGTAGAGATGCTTTTGTTCCAACAATCTCCCCTTAGTTTGGGATCTTGTTTCTTGTGAAATTATCAGCTCTGACGTCGTTGTATTCTTTGTTCTTTTGTGGATGTAGTGATAGTATGCTGTTGTTTGCCATTGGTCAGCTTCGTCGTTCAGGTGTCTCCACGTCTTTCTCCACCATGCTCACACGTCTTTTGACTTTGGATTTCAGATGTGAAGTTGTTCTCGAGTGTTTAAACTTTGCAAATCTTTGGATTTTGTGGAAAACTAGAAGGGGGGTTGAATAGTTTTACCAATTAAAACTTCCTTTTAAACTATTTAGATCGACTTATGTCAATCTATTTGGTTGTGTGTGTTGGATGTTGATAAACAAGCATATAAAGATATGTAATGAAAAGATAAGAGTAAGAAGCACAAAACCACAACGCGAGTATTTATAGTGGTTCGGCTACAAGGACACCTTCCTTGCCCTACTCCACTCCCCGAGTCACCTACTCGAGAGTTTGTAAACACTACACCAATCTCCTTATGGCGGAGAAGCCTTCACAACGTCGCTTAACCTTTTTCTGGTACAAAGCTAAATACCGAGTTCTTTCACACCAAGGCGAACCACACCTAACACAACGTCGCCTACCCTTTATACGGTGCTAGGCTAACCACCGAGTTCTTTCACACCTTAGGTGAACTACACCTTCACAACGTCGCCTACCCTTTATTAGGTACTAGGCTAAGCACCTAGTTCCATTGCAATGGAGGAACTACTACCACACTACACCAACGACTAATCCCAAAGGAGATCTACTCCTTTACAACATCATCAAGGACATCAATATCCTTGGATCTAATGTTAGTCTATCTAGTACATCAAAACACACCATATCGAATGTACATCTAAGGCACCTTTCACTAATGCCTTTGACTAGATCTACAAGACACCTTTCACTAATGTCTTGTGTCTTTACTTCGAAGCACCTTTCACTAATGCTTCAAGTCTTGACTTCTAAGCACCTTTCACTAATGCTTCTTGTCTTGACTTCTAAGCACCTTTCACAAGTGCTTCTTGTCTTGACTTCTAAGCACCTTTCACAAGTGCTTATCCTATAGACGATAGATACCCTTCACTAATATCTTCGTCTTGACACTTGAGACATCTTTCACTAATGTCTTCAACACTACACTTCTTTGAAGAAAGAAAGAGATCATCAACAAGAGGACTTCAATAGCCTTGATGATGAGGAAGCATGGCAACTCATGGACTTGAGCTTGCTTGACTTCAAAGGTGGTGATCTTGCCTTTAAGAGGAACCTAGAAGATCAAACAAAAACAAAACTACAAACATAGATCTCTTGGATCTAAGGTTAGTGAGATTTAACTCAGGGGGAGAAAGTGTATTGGAAAGGGGTGAGAAATAATGAAGAAATAGCTCACTATTTATAGAGGAAAAATCCTACTGTTTCCCCGGATCCCACGGATCCCTTCCACTTGGGATCCGGCTAGCACAAAGCCAGGGATCCGTGGAACGCTCCTCTTTGCCCATGGGTATTTTGGTTATGGGTCATGGGTCATGGGTTGAACCATGGATCTTTGGCTAGATACAATGTATCTTTAAGTGCAATGCACTTAGTCACTTGGGTATGGGTTGATCCATGGGTTATGGATATTATCCATGTATGATATAAGCATTATGTCATGCAATGGGTTATGGGTCAAGATCCATGGGTTATGGGCTTTGGGTTGTACCCAACTACATTCAATGTATCTGCCCAATGGGTTGTGATACTTAAGTTTCTACCCATTTATATTACCCAATATACTACATACTAGTTATGTGTATATTTAATCCAAATATGTAAACACTAGTTGTTGTACATATGTATTACTTAAATCATAAAATCACTTATACTTGTTTTAGTGTTTTATGTGAAAATGTGAATATGTTAGAAACTATTAGTTCAAACCATTTACGTATTTTATTTGTTTCGTTAATATGATTTTACGTTTGTTATCGACAAAACATTAGAAGATCGTAAAACATAAATAAACGTTTTTACGGCTTATTTGTATTAACAATCTCCCCCTTTTTGTTGATGACAAAACATAAAATTATTTGAAGGAAAAGCTAAAATTCGTAAAAGTTTGAATTTGTAGTTTTTACTTTCTTCTCCCCTTTTTTGTCGAAACAAAAAGTGTTTGAAAGAAAGCAACACATCGTTTTTAAGAAAAACATGTGAAAGGAAAAAAAATAGAGAGCAAGTAACGGGAAAGGATCTCGTCGTTACTCCCCCTTGACGAGTCCATCCCTAAGTAAGGGCGTCAAGAAAATAATTCTAATCTAGTTCATTTGCAACTAATCTTTTGCAAAAGATTACGTCTATGTGACGGGTGTTCTCCCCACTAGATGATTGCAATATTTGCAACGGGAAGTCATGAAATATAAATCAAAGGTTGCAAGTAATTTTGCAATGTATTGTTTTGACACCAAGCTCCCCTAGCTTTAGGATGTCAAATTCTTTATGTGTTAATTGAATAACTGCAAAACAAGGGTTAGAAAACAAGTATAATTCACAATTTCCTGCAGATGTGATTTAAGTTAGTAGGAAAAAAAAACTTTCTGTCTTCACGGATCCCACGGTTCCCTCCTAGTAGGGATCCGTCTAGGCAATTCTGAGGGATTCGTCTGGCTGATGACTAAAATTAGCAAAGGTGATATAACAAGTAATGTTATCACATAAATGAGATATGAATACATATGCTCAGAAAAATAACAAGTAGCATGTAATTCCATTTAATAAAACAAGAGTTATGATATACATGACTCTAAAAATAAGAAAACAGACAGTGCATGACTAGGAATTTCTAGACCAACTAACGCTTGATGCTAGGACACCACTAAAATTCTTCTAGCTCAAGTTTTGTTTAGGTTTGATCTCGTCGAAACGTTCGAGGAGATGATAGAACATGAAACGTTGGTCTTCTCGTACTTCATGTATCAAACTTTCAACATGTTGACAATGATAGCAATCTTTGTCATGGCTAGGTAGTGGTGGTGGATGAAATGAAAAGGCTTGATGCGAAGGATCAAGTGAATCGGCTTGTGGAGCTTCAAACGATGAAGGGATTGGTGGAGGTGCATTTGAGAATGCCTCGACCAAGAATGATGGTGGTGGTAAAGAAGTGTCAACTTCCATGTGGTCGGGTGGTTGACTTTGATGATTTCTCATAATCCAAATAGGATTATATGATGGAGACGGCGAAAAGGAAGCCGGAGCAAGTGTTGACTCAACACCTTGATTTTGAACCATTATTCCTCCTAATGAGGAGAATGTTGTCGACGGAAGCGAATGAGACGGCCTAGGAGGCAAGTCCTCTAAATTGTAGAGGTGTGGTGATGATAGTGGTGAAGTAAATGAAATATTTCTAGGAACCAATGGTGATGGTTTAGTGGAGATGATATTGTTTGGCCTAGGAGGTATGGTGGTGTTAGGCATAGGTAGTTTTGTGGGTACTATCCTTTTAGGAGTTGGTTTGATTGGATGATGAAGGATTTTCTCATTTTTGGTTTGACGGGAGATGATTCGGTTGAGGAGATTTCGTGTATAACACGAGCCTTTTTCATGGGTGGTTCTTTGGTGGATAAGTTACTACTTGGGGTTTTCCTCATGATGAAATGATTTCAAGAGCTGAAAGTTAGAGTGAGAGTGATGACTATGGAGGTCCTAACAAGGTGGTTTATAAACTAAGAGATTTGCCAAGTGCATTTAAGCTTTAAGCCACTAGGATTCATTGGAATGTGATGATTGACATGCACAAGAGTCAACTTCAGAGGTTGGACTGATCTAGGAACTCATTTAAGATGAGATGGAGTGTTTGAGTTAGGAAGATAAGTTGAAATGATTGTTTTAGCAAGATTTGACCTATACTGTCATCCGGATCCCACGGTTCCTTTCTCAGAGGGATCCGTCTAGGCTAATCCTAGGGATCCGGCTATCAGTAGCTATGAAAGAGTGGAAATGATGTTTCTAAAATCTAAGACCTATAACATCTTGAGTGTTTCAGTCTTCCTAAGTGTCTTAAATGAAGGGGTGCTTAAGTACTTGAAGGTGGTGAGTGATGTAGCTAATGATTGTCTTTTATGGAAGGATTTGGAACTTTCATGAGTACCAATGAATGAGCAAGGATGACACTAAAGATGAGAGTGTCAATTGAAGCTAAATGATCCTAGAGATGAGGCTGTGACTTAGGATTGTGTTTTGGAAAATATCCTAATGGTTTTGAGATGGGAAAACTAGGATTTGATCAACTTTGATCAATTTTGAGGTGAGGTTGATTTATGATCAAATTTGTCATAATCGAAAGATTTCTAACCTAGATGTGAGGGGTCAAATCAAAAATGAAGTGTGAGTTTTGAGAGCGGAAGAGTGATGGATAAAAACAAAGTGATAGATCTATGAATATCTTAGAGTGTGATCTATGTGAGTTGGAATGAGTAGGAAAGGTCAACCTATCTTGATAAGGACTTAATCTACCTTAAGACACTATGTTTAGCTTAGTGTGAGGTGTTCTAAGGATGTGTTTGAGATACAATGCTTGCAATTGCATTTTCTGTTTGCCGGATCCCACGGTTCCCTAGGTGTAGGGATCCATTTAGTACAACATTTGGGATCTGTCCATCTGCTAGACAGAACCTTTACTAAAGGTATGCAATGATCTTGACAATGCATTATATTCCAAGATTTGTTTAAAGGAGTTCTAAAAACTAAGATATCAAATGTAAGATGTTTTATTTCATGAAAGAAATAGGATTACATTGATAAATCACGAGTAGAGTAGAATTGATCCTATTTGACTACTACTAGGTTCCTTGAGTGTCTTCGCTAGGAGGATCATTATCTGATTGATGGGTATTGGTGGAATCAAGAATGAAGAAAGTCTTCATGAGAGATATGTTTAGCGGTTCCATCATCTTGTTCACAAGTACGTACAACGGACTTTGAAATTGAGGATGGAAGTGCATAACATTGTGATAGAGGCGTGTCAAGAACATTCCAAAAGGGATGAGTTTATTCTTGGAGCCTTGAAGATTTGCAATTCGCCTTGCGAAGAAGTAGGCGAGATTGTATGGTGGTTGTGTTAGCAAACAGTACAACATGTGAGCACAGCAAGCGGAAGAATATCTCGATTTCCCCTAAGACTCCAAACATTTTCACGTAGAATGAGAGCAAGAGGCTTGTACTCTTCTCGGATATCCCGTGTATGGATAATGTTTGGATTGGAGTAATATGGTCGAGGTTTGCATATTATGCGATTTAAATCTTCGGAGAGGGTATGTGTGAACAATATGGACTATTTTCTTCACGAAAGTTGAAGAGAGAATCAAGAGACCAATCTTCGGTGAAGGCACATTGTCCATGATTTAGAATCCGGAGGATGTGAGCAAAATGCCCAAGGTTTATAGTAAACTTTTGGTTTTTGATATAAAACCAAAGAGATAGAGAGCGATCCTCGTTACGAACGAGTTCGAATTGACGGAAGAATTCCATTATGAACCTTGGACATATCTTCTCGTTGATTTCAAGAAGACATTTAGTCCTATTGCTCGGAAGGAGGTATTGATACCTTCTTCGAATTGTAGAGAGGTGTCTACAATACGTCCTTCATGGAAGTGACGGGTTTCAAGATTGTTGAACCCAAGGACATGATTGCCAGGTGTGTTGGGTTCAAGAGAGATGTTAGGAGTATAGACGCTAGTGAGTGAAAAATCAAACTCGTATTCATGCGTCATAGTTGAACCTATAGAAGTGATGGGTTAAAAAGAGGTGATGTTGATGATCAACCTATGATAATATAATGTTTTTACTAGATTTTATTAACAATGGTATTTAACACTTTAACTTACTCAATGTTTTGACTTTCTAGTGGATTTTTAGTCTTGCATGAAAACTATTTTCCAGTAATACGGATCCCACGGTTCCTTTACAAAAGGGATCCTGATAGTATATCTTCCGGGATCCGTGGATCAGTAGTAACTGAAACAGATTTGATAAAAGCATAGGTTTTACAGTTTTTATACCACGAAGTATGTTTTATCCTACATTTTCTTTTAGCATGTATACATGACCTCTAATGTATCACTGAAAAAATATAAAACATATAAATCAAAAGAAATGATAAACACATAATAGTAACCTAGATAAACTAGATTAATAATATTGCATTTCAATACTAAGGATGATACAAAGGATTGGGTATATGACCCCAATATAGATTAATAACACAAAGTAAATGTCTCCGTATGTGAACTTCATCATAGGGAACACAAGTGCGATGAGTGTTAGGGCGATGAGCACGAGTGCGATGTAAACCATGTTGATGACGGATATTCTTGATTTCGATTGAGATGGAATGAGGAGGAAGATGAAGTTTTTGAATGAGAGGAAATTTTTGAAATTGGAAGATTTGAAAAAGTGAGGGTTTGATAAAGTGGTCGACAGGTGGGAGTTTTTTTATGGGGAAGGAGGAATTTTTAAAATTCGTGTTTTGTTTTATTGGATTAAAAGAAGCAAAACATAAGTTTTATATACCACGACTTTATATGAGAAATAAAACATGTATGTGAGAAAAAGGCTTCCTAATGAAGCTTCAAGTAAAACATGTAATTGGCACAAAAGATAATCATATAAATACCTAACTAGGTATACTTAATTATCAAGCAAAGTAAAAAGAAAATCATACCTTTAGCGCTGATAAGGTTTTAAAAGGTACCTTTTTGATGGGGTCGTTTAAGCCCTTATTTGATCACTTTTGTATCCGTTATTGCTTAATATCGTTCCTTTTCACTTTTTAGGTCTCTTGAAGGCAAAATGCTGGAATGGCACTTATTTGGACGAAAAGGCGCGATTATACGAAGAAAATGGCCAAAGTCAGAATCGAGACACTCAAAGCTGCTGAAAACATAAGGTGACGGCGTCAGGTGTTAAATTGTGACGCCGTCGGAGGATTTTGTGACGGGATAGAAGCCAAAACTCCTATTTTCAAGTGACGACGTCAAGTTATAAAAGAGTAGGCCGTCGCAACTCAGACGGCCTAGATGCAATCCAGACGGCGTCAGAAGCTGAAGAGGACGGCGTCACAAGCATAAGGTGACGCCGTCGCAAGTCTAACGTGGCCAAGACGAAACCCTAATGACGACGACACGACGGCGTCACAAAACATAAGGTGACGCCGTCGCATATGTAATATTATATATAGAATCCGAATTTTTCAGTATTTAGTGTGTAGTCTTTTGGAGTAAAAACCTAAACCGAACCAAGGATGTCTTGTACAGTATTTTAGGGTTCCAAACCCTATCTTACACCAAGATAAGTGTTTTACTTCATTAATACAATTATGTCTTTGATTATTTGTGTGTATGCTTGCATGTTCTCCATGTCCGGCTAATTTACTTGTGTGTTTTCTTAGGGAATATGAAACTTAATTATTGAATATTGATTGGTTGTCTCTTATCTTAGTTGATTAATGATCTAGTAATGCGATAGGTCATTCGTTGTGTACTTAATGCTTGATTAAATCTTTGTGAACCTTAGAATATGACTCCTTGAGTAGTTGTAAGCTAAACCATCCAAAGAGTGCCTTAGAGTAAGAGTTTATTATCCCTAGTGGGTTTTGTAGACGAGACCCTTTGGTAAGTTCAAAGAGTTAGGGAGAAACACATACCCTACAACCTTAGACACACAACACAACTAGGAATGAGGACTTGACAATTCAACCACCAATAGGAGATAATTAAGGAGTAGTAAAACCTAAGTAAACACATCTTTAAACTATCATACGAGCACACAATAATTAGACATAGACTACATACACCTTAGATTAGATAATTAGATTAGTAGAGTAATCGGTAGCAATACCAACCCCCCCCCCCCCCCCCCAAATTCAAACCCCGAGATTCGTACCTTTCCATTTCATAAAAATATAAAAATACAAAAAATAATCTTCCTCAACCCCAACCTTAGCGTAGTAACTTCTCACTAGCATTCCTATTCCCCTAGAGAACGATATCAATACCCGTGGCTTACCTTAATACTACAATACAACGATTAGGTTCACTGCCTAGGATGTTGAAAAACTTGCTCGACGAAAAGGAAGTTCCTTTGACCCCGAACGACGCGTGTAGCGTTATCAAGTTTTTGGCGCCGCTGCCGGGGAATAGAATAGCTAGTTAGTAGTCCACCTCGTTTAGGTTTCTTTACTTGATTCCTATCAAGTAAACTTTTTTCTCATGATACGTATCTTCCGCCGAAGATTCTTCACTCTACCCGTTCTCAATCCCGGAATTGAGAACGCAATCCCTCAAAACCCTTCACCCATTCACCATTTTGGAAATCACCTAGGGCATAATGAGATAAATTGGCAACAACAAAGTCCTTTCTATGACTCAGATTCCGATTAGGAACTTGATTATGGTGAAGCACTTGATGGCGGGGAGGTCATTAATGGAGTTAGTTTTGAAATTGAGGAAGACCCCTCCCAATGTTTTGACCCTAGGTGTAGGATTGAGAAAGATGGCCCCTTTAACATGCAATTCCCGTGCAAAATAGGACTAGAAGGGTTCGATGCTTATTTGAATTCATTCTTACCTTTGAACTTAATCTCAAGGGACCTATACAATAAAATCAAGATCAATGAGTTAACTTATCAAGGGAACAATGTTGTTGAAGCAGTCACTCATTTGCACGTGTTTGTTGGAAGTTTTGCTTATTTGGTAGAGTTCATGGTCTTAGAGGACTTAGGAGAATTTATTGATAAGGACCTCACTCAAGTAATTTTTGGAAAACCTTTCAAAGAATTGACTAGGTTGAATGAACGGATGATTGATGGTCTAATTACATTCTCTGATGAAGTTGAAGATTTTATCTACCAAATGCCACGCGGCCATCCTAGGTTTAAACATAAGGACATTGAGGCTTGTAATAGAATGACCCCTATTTCATTGCTTAGTGAAAGGGATAAGCGAAGTGGGCTTAGGTACCCATATGAGAAAACTAAGCGGTATTACAAAAAATGCCTTGAATTAGGAGATGATTACAAAAAGAATGAAAGAACGTTGGAATGGCTTAAGTATGAGCACGTGAGCGTGTGCGAGGCAACGGAGGAGCACGACTACGAGTCTAGCTACAAGACTCTTAAATAAAGAAAAGCACTTCGTGGGAGGCAACCCATGCTTAATTGTTTGATTGTTAGTGTCATATGTCTTTTATTGATTTTATATTCTCATGTTTAATTCTGTAAAAATGCTTTATTTTGTTTTTAACCTCGTCTTAATTGCATATAAAGGTATTTTACATAAGGGATAAGTGTAGGGAGGATTACACACGTTTTCAAGGAAACGTAAACATGAGAATAACAATTAACTAAAAGATATATATGTGTGTTTGTTCGAGTCAAATGCTTGTATCGAGTCATAATGAATGTTTTGCAGAAATTTTTCCAGATTCTAAAGATGTAAATTTTCTAGAATTTTTTCTAGAAAATCGCAGACAAGTTTTTGTCAGGATAACCTGACGGTGTCAGGATCGCAACCTGACGGCGTCAGGAAGGAGTAAAAACAACAAATTACTTTTTTTCTCGTTTTCTGAGCTACTTAAAAAAATTTGGAATTCTCCAGGTCTTAATTTTCCAGAAATTCTGTAAACATCCATTCCACAAGCATTATATCCTAGGTTAAATCGAGTCTTATATATATTATTATCGCCGATTTTACGCGAAGGTTTTGTTTATTTTATTCAAGTGTGCAGGTTTAATTTATCAAGAAGAAGTTACATAAGATTGGAAGGAGCTTTTCACGCATAAATTCTTCTTGGAAAGGATTTAACCACTACTTCACCCACGGATCCTACCGAGCTAATCAGGGAAGTACTAGTTTCTTTCGTTTTTAATTACCTTCCATTATCATAACTTTGATACTTTCGGGGAACATTGGAGACAATGTTCAGATTAAGTGTAGTGAGGGAAAATAAAACGGGAACTTTGAAACTATACTTATCCTTGATTATTTGCTTTGTCCAATTGTATTTGTGTAATAAACCATGAGAAAATGTCGGTTAGGGTAATTTTGGCACCAAATTTAAAATTTTTTATGACATATAAGAGTGGGCCATTAGTCTTAACAAAAGCGTCTCACGGATAGGAAGTTACATGACTAGCACAAAAACCCTTTACCACCTAAATTCCACCCAAAATGTGAGGATCGCCCTTAGATTAGTAGGAATTAAAAGCATTCATCTTTAATGCTTAGAGTGTGAAACGGTAGTATATTAGATTCTAGAACTTGTTTTGTGATGCATTCCGAGATCGCTAGTAAGACTACACTTGTGTAGTTAGGAATAACTAAATGATAAGAGGCATTAGGATAACCCTTGTTTGATACCCGTAATATAAATTACTTCTTCCACATCGGTTGAGTAATTCCCCCACACCCTTTGCGTTGTACTCATCTTTAGTACACGATACCCCTAGTTAACCCCTCAGAGCCTATCCTTTTCGCGGTTCTCGTGATGTTTCGGTTTTTCCGGAATATCAATAAAGAGCATTGTTTACACCCCACCCCCAAATATACACCCAAATCGCCTTAGCCTACCCTGTATGCACTCACTTTTAGTGCATTATTGTTATCACCCTAAACCCTTAGTTCAATTATCTAGTTGCTTGCATGAGTTGCTAAGTCGAGTCATATCCTTTGTATACAGTTTTGGGACGATTGGGATTCATGGGAAAAGTTAAAGTTTATGAAATGACGGGAAGGGAACGTTAAATTCAAAATCCCTTTGTTTGCATAATAATGTACCCCAAGTGTTTTGATCTTTTCAATTCGGGTCAAGTTAGTGTTAGAGTAATAAAAAAACTCAAGTGTAGGGATGTACCTATAAATCCCTATCATTTTTGATGTCACCGTAGAGGATGATAGAGTAAAAGTGTATGAAAAAAAAAAGTCGAAAAAAAAAGAAAAAAAAAGAAAAAAAAATTAGAGTGAAAAAAAAAAAAAAAACATACGGGCTACCATCCTACATCTATCCTTTAAATTTATGTTTGTTTGTTTCAGTTAGCTAGAGTTTAGAGTGTCGAGTCTTGGCTTAGCAACGCCATTCTTCGTATGCTTGTAACATAAGAGATTTTTGACTTGCCACCACTATATAGCCTATCCCACCAAACCCTTTGTTTCCCTACCGTAAGCCTAACGTTACAACCCTTTAAAGAACTCTTTGATAGTCTTTCCTAGGTGCTTACGCCAAAGTGATGGAGGTTTGATCTATTCTCAAGCCTATGGTAATCTATGTACTAGGACCGGTTAATGAGTGTTTATCTTCCATTTCCAATTTGTTATATTTCATATACACCCGAGAGAGATGTGAGTATCCAAACACCCCATGTGAGGTGCTAGTATGTGATTTCGTGCTTTTTATGACTTTTGCGGGGCTTATATGTGTTGTGGACCGTTTTGAACGAATGCTTCATGACCCCTAACTTATAAATTAATTGGCTAAAAGCACATTTGCTTGAGGACAAGCAAATACCAAGTGTAGGGATATTTGATAAGGTTTTAAAAGGTACCTTTTTGAGGGGTCGTTTAAGCCCTTATTTGATCACTTTTGTATCCGTTATTGCTTAATATCGTTCCTTTTCACTTTTTAGGTCTCTTGAAGGCAAAATGCTGGAATGGCACTTATTTGGACGAAAAGGCGCGATTATACGAAGAAAATGGCCAAAGTCAGAATCGAGACACTCAAAGCTGCTGAAAACATAAGGTGACGGCATCATGTGTTAAATTACGATGCTGTCAGAGGATTTTGTGACGGGACAGAAGCCAAAACTCATATTTTCAAGTGACGACGTCAAGTTATAAAAGAGTAGGCCGTCGCAACTCAAACGACCTAGATGCAATCCAGACGGAGTCAGAAGCTAAAGAGGACGGCGTCGCAAGCATAAGGTGACGCCGTCGCAAGTCTAACGTAGCCAAGACGAAACCCTAATGACGGCGACACGACGGCGTCACAAAACATAAGGTGACGCCATCGCATATGTAATATTATATATAGAATCCGAATTTTTCAGTATTTAGTGTGTAGTCTTTTGGAGTAAAAACCTAAACCGAACCAAGGCTGTCTTGTACAGTATTTTAGGGTTCCAAACCCTATCTTACACAAAGATAAGTGTTTTACTTCATTTATACAATTATGTCTATGATTATTTGTGTGTATGCTTGCATGTTCTCCATGTCTGGCTAATTTACTTGTGTGTTTGCTTAGGGAATATGAAACTTAATTATTGAATATTGATTGGTTGTCTCTTATCTTAGTTGATTAATGATCTAGTAATGCGATAGGTCATTCGTTGTGTACTTAATGCTTGATTAAATCTTTGTGAACCTTAGAATATGACTCCTTGAGTTGTTGTAAGCTAAACCATCCAAAGAGTGCCTTAGAGTAAGAGTTTATTATCCCCAGTGGGTTTTGTAGACGAGACCCTTTGGTAAGTTCAAAGAGTTAGGGAGAAACGCATACCCTACAACCTTAGACACACAATGCAACTAGGAATGAGGACGTGACAATTCAGCCACCAATAGGAGATAATTAAGGAGTAGTAAAACCTAAGTAAACACATCTTTAAACTATCATACGAGCACACAATAATTAGACATAGACTACATACACCTTAGATTAGATAATTAGATAAGTAGAGTAATCGGTAGCAATACCAACCCCCCCCCCAAATTCAAACCCCGAGATTCGTACCTTTCCATTTCATAAAAATATAAAAATACAAAAAATAATCTTCCTCAACCCCAACCTTAGCGTAGTAACTTCTCACTAGCATTCCTATTCCCCTAGAGAACGATATCAATACCCGTGGCTTACCCTAATACTACACTACAACGATTAGGTTCACTGCCTAGGGTGTTGAAAAAATTGCTCGACGAAAAGGAAGTTCCTTTGACCCCGAACGACGCGTGTAGCGTTATCAAGCGCACTTAGGAATGTCTTTACAAATGACACAGCAAATGTTACTTAGACTATTCCCGCTCCTTTGCATTTAAGATACCTTCTTAAGGAAGGTATTCTTGTTACCAAGCGACTCCTAAAGCTTGGTGGGTATGAGCTTTGACTAATCAACATGACAAGGAAGATTAGTGCAATTAAATAAAAAAATAAATAAGAAAAATGTTGTTATCAAATCAACATCCAAACATATAGTTTTAAAAGACATGGTGTTTGTTTTTATGAAAAACCTTCTTTGTAGTTTTCAATTAACCATGGATCGTATCAAGTTTTTAAAGTACAATATACTTCAAGAAACTTGGTAACGAAGCTCTGATGCCAATTGTGGAAAACTAGAAGGGGGGGGGGGTTGAATAGTTTTACCAATTAAAACTTCCTTTTAAACTATTTAGATCGACTTATGTCAATCTATTTGGTTGTGTGTGTTGGATGTTGATAAACAAGCATATAAAGATATGTAATGAAAAGATAAGAGTAAGAAGCACAAAACCACAACGCGAGTGTTTATAGTGGTTCGGCTACAAGGACACCTTCCTTGCCCTACTACACTCCCCGAGTCACCTACTCGAGAGTTTGTAAACACTACACCAATCTCCTTATGGCGGAGAAGCCTTCACAACGTCGCTTAACCTTTTTCCGGTACAAAGCTAAATACCGAGTTCTTTCACACCAAGGCGAACCACACCTAACACAACGTCGCCTACCCTTTATACGGTGCTAGGCTAACCACCGAGTTCTTTCACACCTTAGGTGAACTACACCTTCACAACGTCGCCTACCCTTTATTAGGTACTAGGCTAAGCACCTAGTTCCATTGCAATGGAGGAACTACTACCACACTACACCAACGACTAATCCCAAAGGAGATCTACTCCTTTACAACATCATCAAGGACATCAATATCCTTGGATCTAATGCTAGTCTATCTAGTACATCGAAACACACCATATCGAATGTACATCTAAGGCACCTTTCACTAATGCCTTTGACTAGATCTACAAGACACCTTTCACTAATGTCTTGTGTCTTTACTTCGAAGCACCTTTCACTAATGCTTCAAGTCTTGACTTCTAAGCACCTTTCACTAATGCTTCTTGTCTTGACTTCTAAGCACCTTTCACAAGTGCTTCTTGTCTTGACTTCTAAGCACCTTTCACAAGTGCTTATCCTATAGACGATAGATACCCTTGACTAATATCTTTGTCTTGACACTTGAGACATCTTTCACTAATGTCTTCAACACTACACTTCTTTGAAGAAAGAAAGAGATCATCAACAAGAGGACTTCAATAGCCTTGATGATGAGGAAGCATGGCAACTCATGGACTTGAGCTTGCTTGACTTCAAAGGTGGTGATCTTGCCTTTAAGAGGAACCTAGAAGATCACACAAAAACAAAACTACAAACATAGATCTCTTGGATCTAAGGTTAGTGAGATTTAACTCAGGGGGAGAAAGTGTATTGAAAAGGGGTGAGAAATAATGAAGAAATGGCTCACTATTTATAGAGGAAAAATCCTACTGTTTCCCCGGATCCCACGGATCCCTTCCACTTGGGATCCGGCTAGCACAAAGCCAGGGATCCGTGGAACGCTCCTCTTTGCCCATGGGTATTTTGGTTATGGGTCATGGGTCATGGGTTGAACCATGGATCTTTGGCTAGATACAATGTATCTTTAAGTGCAATGCACTTAGTCACTTGGGTATGGGTTGATCCATGGGTTATGGATATTATCCATGTATGATATAAGCATTATGTCATGCAATGGGTTATGGGTCAAGATCCATGGGTTATGGGCTTTGGGTTGTACCCAACTACATTCAATGTATTTGCCCAATGGGTTGTGATACTTAAGTTTCTACCCATTTATATTACCCAATATACTACATACTAGTTATGTGTATATTTAATCCAAATATGTAAACACTAGTTGTTGTACATATGTATTACTTAAATCATAAAATCACTTATACTTGTTTTAGTGTTTTATGTGAAAATGTGAATATGTTAGAAACTATTAGTTCAAACCATTTACGTATTTTATTTGTTTCGTTAATATTATTTTACGTTTGTTATCGACAAAACATTAGAAGATCGTAAAATATAAATAAACGTTTTTACGGCTTATTTGTATTAACAGATTTGATGCAGAATCATTTTGAATTTTGAGTTGCCTTTTGAGAGAACTTCATATGTGCTTTTGTTGGTATGAGCATGTGGAGAATCATCACGATCTTTTCTCCCAGGAACTTTGGATCTCCAATCCTGCATGTAGACAGTTAGCAGTAAAGTTCCCGATGTAAGAGTTCCGATATTTTGTACAGGCATATCCTAATTCACTGGCGCGGTCTTAGACGAATATTTAACCGGATGGTCATTGGCATGTCCCTGTACTCAATATCGTTACTTTTTCGTTGTCAGTCGCTGGAGTATACCGAAATATCACTCCACGACTGTAGACCGTTTGAGACCACCGCGAACACTAAGCATATCCCACAAGGAGTTACCGAAGTGACCTGCTGTCAGGGCTGTTTGATGTTGACCCTGGCAGGAGTTTCCATTCAATCACTGAGGATTATAATTGTGAATCCCCTCATAAATGTTCTCGGCAGATTGCTAGGATCTGCGAAGGACTCTAGAATGTTTCACTTGCGTTCTTATTAGTTGAACGACAAGTGATGAAAAGTCAAGTGTTCCTAAGAGATCTTTTGTTGAATCTCGTGGCTCTAGACTCAATAGTGCGTTTTGGTTTTCCTAAGCGGAGACTAGGGAGAGGGTCTCCTTCTTCAATACCAACAATCTCTAAGAGAGAGTCGATAGATTACGTAGGGTTCCCAGTGAGAATGAAACAAGATCTATTAAGAGAACTTGAGTGGTTAAGAAGATTTAGTGCATTGCGTCACTGGGTCCATGGCGACTTTGTCTTCAATACCGGTGTCATCTTGTGATAGCCAGTAGCATATGAATTGAACCCGGTGTCTGCCCTAAGTTGTGTTAGGATCCAAATATTATTGTGTTTGATGATTCGGGTGGTCTTGGATGATGGAAATACATGTTAGACATTTTAGAGAGAGAAAGTAGAGAGATGGGTGTTCTTGGTAGAGACTTGCTTTGAAACAAATGGAATGTTAGATTGAGAAGCACCACCCCTTCCATGGATGGAAGGGGTATTTATAGTTACAGACAAATATGACCTCCTATCGGCCTGTGGATCAGGTATACAGTGGGTAAAGACCCGTCCTTCCTCCACGGTGTTACACTAAACTAATCTACGCTACAAACTAACTAATAAACTACTAAGTAACGTAAATAACGACAAGTCTACGAGCTAACTTAAGCTAGATAATAATTGGGGTGACCAACACTTTAACATGGAATTTTCTAATTCCTAACAATCTCCCCCTAAGGGAGGTCACCCCATGTTTTACATTTCGAATCCTGGCATTCTATTTTGTCTTCTGTTCTGAGCTCTTAGACTTCAATTCTTCAATGTCCGCATTCTTTGTGAATTTGTAGTGACTCTTCATAGTCCGATTATTTTGTACTTTCAGTGGAGGTCTTTGAACTGATCCACATCTTGATGATCTTCGAGCTTTAATTGAGATCATCAGCCACAGTAAATCTCTGGATCACCCTTTATTGTGTTGCCATCATGTGAAGTTGTGACTTTCGGACCGACATTCTCACACCTTTTGGATCATGACATCTTTCCATCAGAGTAGCGGAAGCTTTACTGGTTCATGATATTTGCAGCAGCGTAGCAGAAGCATAGTATAAAAATATCAGAACCAGGTTATGTAGATATGCACCAGTCATGATTTCTTCAATTAAGTGTGGATGCTGTAAGCATGCGGCTTTGGATTGACTCCTCAATTCTGATCAGCTGAAATCGTCCAAATGTACCTGCAAACAATAGTTAGCAATAAAACACACGAAAGTGTCTTTGATCACTTTCGTTGAATTGAGGTACACGGCCCACGGTTCCCCGTTGATCAGTACAAGTACTGCCTGTGATCAGGTAGGATTCCTAAGAATCTCCTTGATAGGGTTTCGCAGCTGTTCTAGCCGTTCTCAAACCGAAACGTCTCAAAGAAGACAACACAGAGTGAGTGAACCAGCGAATTGAGATTCACTGATTGATGAAACATTGATTTGAAAACAATCATCTATTGCTTGAAGAAAGAGTTTTTGCAATATGACGAAGGTTTTATGAGAAAGATCAATTTTCAATCAAAATACTTTTTGTATTAGAGAATGAGTACACATTCAATGTGCTAGTGAAAAGAAGAGATTCGTACATCGAACGGTTTTTCTAAAAGTATTTTTCAATCAGAGATACTTTTTGTGTTTGAAAACATGAATACACATTCGACGTGCTAGAGAAAAGAAGGTTTGCACATCGAACGGTTTTTCCAAAAGTATTGGTCAATTCATTTCCTGGACCAAGGTTGATTCACGAATGAATCGCCCCATCGTTTCTATGCAGTTGTCACAAGCTTGATCTTACGAGAAGATCTCACATGTTACCCACCAAGAGCTTGTTTGATGTTGGCTCTAGAAGGATTTCCATCTTCATTGTGAATATTTTTATATATCACTTGGATGTTCTGGCAATACCACAAGGATAATGCGTAGGACTCTTAATATATTCTTACTTTCCACATTGTGTGAAATAGCAAGTCTTCAAGAATAGTGTCCTAATGAGATATTGTGGATGATCTCTTGGCTCTAGAATCAATTGTTCATTTTGGTTTCCTATACCAGAGACTAGGGAGAGGGTCTCCTTCTTCAATATCAACAATCTCTAAGAGAAAGTCGATAGATTATGTCGGTTCCCCGTGAGAATGAAACAAGCCCTTTTAAGAGGAACTTTAGTAGCTTGGGAAGTTTAGTGCAGTGCGTCACTGGGTCCATGACGTCTTGTCTTCAATACCAGTGTTACCTTAGTAAACACTAGTAGCATATGTATTGAACCCGGTTACTGCCCTAAGGTTGAATTATTGGAGGGTTATTTCTTTTCACCCTTTTCATATTCATTTCTTTTTCATTCTTCAACCCCTTCAGTGCTTACCGAGACTTCATAACTAGAACCTTGTTGGGTTTATTCCAGTACTAGCTCTGTCTCAGTCCGCACGCTTCCCATATTCTCATTTTTCTCCTTTTTTCATCATACCTAAGGACTTCTACACTATCTAGTGGATTGTCCCTGGGTAGATCCCTCCGGTTCTGGCTGGATCGTGGGAACAAATACCTAACCTAACCATCCTTATAACTCCATACATAAAGTAAAATGGTCGGTCATTTGGTACAGTTCATTTCTTCCTTGAAACCAATTGAAAAATCATTTGGAAAAACAATCAAGGTACTTGTGATACGAGATCAAAGCATTTTGTACCTTAATAGTTTTGATCATTTAGAAAACCTCCCCCTCAACATGTGCATATGATTTAGAAATTGTTTAGCACATGGAGGCAAGAGGACTTTGAAATATTTTCTTTGATCACTATTTTCATAGAAAAAGCCATTTGATTTTCTTTGGTAAATTCTCCCCCTCAATATGTGCATAGGATATTTGAAATCATTTTAACACATAGAGGCAAGAGTTCATTTGAAGCACATCCACGAATACAAAAGCCATTAAGAAACCATTTGCTCCCCCTCAATATGTGCATAAACGAAAGAGTTTAGCACATATTAGAGAGAACTAGCACTTTTGAATCAAATCGATCATCCTTTATCAAATTTCATTATTAAATCACAAATTCTCCCCCGATCAAAAATATCAAACCCTTTGAGATTTTGGATCCCAAGTGATTTAATAAGGTTTAGAAAATATGGGAGAATATGTGCCTTGTTTAAATACTCATTTTGTTTTTGGATAAATGCTCCCCCTCAACATGTGCATTATGTGTTTAGAAATCGTTCGGCACATGGAGGCAGGAGTGCCTTTAAAGGACTAAAACCAATTCCATTTAAACAAATTTGAGATTTAAATCACGATCTCTACCCCAATCAAAAATTTCAAACCTTTTGAGATTTGTGATCTCAATTGATTTAAATCATTTAAAAGATTTTTAGGGAAAGACGTGGCTTGATTTAATTTTGAAAAATGATTGATACGGATCAATTTTAAACATTAAAGATTGTTAGTGTCAGGTATGATAGTTTTTAAGAGATCTTTAATTAAAATAAAACAATTTCACAATCAAACAAGAACAGAAAAAATTTCATTTTGTAAGATCTTTGAGTTTTAAAGAAAATCATACCATGACATAACATTAAATCTTTAGATCACCACTTATTGTTGTACAAACCGGAACTTTTGTGAAGAAATATCGTTCGAAAATATTTTATTTTAAATCACTCTCCCCCTCAATCGATAACCGAAGTCGATAATTGAGTGACATAGGTTTTGATAAACAGAAGTCCGGTGATTTTCAAAATTAAGACCAATTTATTTTCAAAACAATATTTTTCCATTTTCAAAACAATATTTTCAAAAATTGTTTAAAAATGGTATCATTCACTACTTTTCCTGCACAAGATACGTTAGGTGGAGAGAATCATAAGCTGCTTTTGTTGATGTAGTTGTAGGGCTTGGAAGAAAACCGTCTGCAGATGTAGTGTGACTTCTTACGTTGCATTTTAATGCCAACTGAGGTCAAATTAAGCTCCGTTTCTTCAATCACTTAGAAGTAAACCATCTGCTGATGCAGTGAGACCTCTTACGTTGCATTTATGCCAACTCTCCATAGAAGTCCAATTAAGCTCCGTTTCTTCATTTGTCAACCCAAGATATAGTTACCCTTTCCTTTCGACATCCAATCATCTTCATTTGTGGGATCCGGATTGGGAACATTCTTATATACCAATATACATGCATACGTTAGTGAACACACATACAGATATATGGTGGTCGACATCACCCAAACAGCAATCGACTAATAAAAGTCAATGCAACATCTCAATCAGATCATGTAAAGACATGGGAATAATGTGTTCATCAAACTCTAATCATCTAAACCTAAAAATCATATCCTAGGCACCTAGTCCTTCAACATAGGTAAACATCATTTTTTAATTAAGCATATAGGATAATTAAGAAAGCCCGTTAGATGATATAGATTTGAAAACATTATCCCCCTCAATTAATGACTCAATTTTTTGAAAAGTTTAAAAGCGCTGAAGTCATTGATTGAGATTGCAAATTTTATAAAAACTCTGAATCTGATTGTTTTGAAAGCAACTCATTTTCCACCAATTTTTGAATACAACAAATATTTTTCTGAAGAATTTTAGACGAAAAAACATTTGTGTAGGAACAGCAGTCCTTCAACATACTTTCCTCAAATTTGTTTTTAGGATAAGTGCACGAAATATTTGAAAATTAGTTTAGCGCAACACTTTCCTCTCTTTAAAAGAGCAGGTTGCTATCTGAAATAATAGCAAACCATTGTTTTAAGCACGGGTTAGAGTCTGAAGTAACTGCAAGCCATATTTAGAGACATGTTTTGAAAAAGAATATTTACACCTCCTGCTCGAACTTCATCTATGGTCCCGTGCAATTATTGAATGACATTTCTAAGACCGCAGATGTTATCGATACCAGAAGACATGTCTTAGAAAAACAATATTTTTGGTCTTTTTCAAATTTTCTGATTTTTATGGATTTTTTGTTGGTTTTATATTTTTCTCTTTTCTTTTTGTTGGTTTTATAATTTTGTATTTGGTTTTCTGATAAATATATAAAAATATAGAGTAGATGATATAGATTAAGAAGATGATGATACGAGTACCGAGATAAGGATATCGAGCAGCACGTCGTTGAAGAAGATAGAACTTATCATCTGTAAAACCCTAAAATCTCAAACGTGTGAAATGACCATTGTACCCCTCAAGTTAATATTGGCTAAATATGTAAAACGCGTCAACCTCGTTAATTACGTTTAACACTTATCTCATAAATAATTTACGCAAGACTATGATAAATATATTTAACTTATGCCCACAAATAAATGTTACACAATCAAATGATTTCTAAAGTACCAAATTATATTTAATCATGTACAAATTAACTTACACTAAAAGGAGGTCTAGGTTCATCACATTTTGACAAAGATGGAAAATATGGAATTAGTCTCAATCCCCCTTTTTGTTCAGGCTATAATCACGCCCCAAATCACCTCCCTATTATTTCCATTTAATCCCATTTAATTACCATTTAACAATTCAAAACACAAACCCTAGCCCCCAACTAAAAGTCACGGCAAAAAAAAAATAAATCCTCCATCTCCATTGTTTTCTGTCAACGTGAAGGGCTCCAATAAAAATGGTTCGAGGCTTCTTTTAAGGATTAGAACCACGTGGGTGTTCCGAGAAGGTTCGTGATCGTGAGTCTTGATTCGAATAGGGTGTGGCTGTTTTTGTTTCGACCTCGTTTCGTTCCTCTGTTTGTCTTCCACTCGTACACATCTAAGGTATAGTAACATAACCTTATTGTAATTTTCTTTTCTTTGTTTCTCCATTTGATGCCTGTCGTGGGTTACTAACAAACACATGCATGAGATCACGCTAAATCCTACGTACAATGATATATGAGATTTTAACTTGAAGTAATAAGTGGAACCATACTAGGATACGTAACATGTTTGAACTGTCTCATGCAAATTTGATACTTGTGAGTGAACTGTAATGTTTTCTTATATATACACATTGAGGGTAGTGATTTTATGTGTCTCATGTATACGCTACATAAATGATAAATGGTAAAACATGTATGTCGATTTTCTGTCCATTCTTTCTATTCATATCAGTTGTTTGTTCCAGCCATTATATGTATTTGATCAAGTAGTATTATGCCCATTGTAACACATTAATATGGCTAAACTAAAAAGGAGAGACCCTCGACGTACTATATGTGTAGCGAAGGCTGGTGTAGAAGTTTGAGTTATGGTTTTATGTGTCTCGTTGTATTCTAGAAAGGTGATCATATGCGAATTGTGATGTTAATTCAGGTATGGGTCGTATAGGATAACATAGGACTGAATCATGCATGCATACCAAATGATAATCTGTATAAATGGGTGTTTTCGGGTTAGTCAGCAGTGTAGTATATGCATCGATTCGGGTTAAGGTGGCATGTGCTTGTCGTGGAGTCGGGGCGCATGTTATGATTTAAAAGAGGTCGAAATATGTGGGTGTCGAAGGTGTTTGTTTCGTCGAGTCTCGGTACTATATTTATACCAAGAGCGTGTTCGTTTTGTAACCCAATTTCGTTACGTTTCCTTTCAGTGCATCTAAATGTGTTGCTTAAGAAATGCCATCTAATTCACAAAAACTTACGTGAGTCTTTTAGAAACTAAATTTACACTTTAAGCCTAAACTTTAGTAATTGTCATAATAAACCTTCAAGTTTGCTAAAATTGATAAATAAACCCCAAGCTATAATATTGATAATATTAAGTCTTTAAGTTTATCTATTTGTCATTTGGAAGTCTAGACTATAGTGTTTAACATATTAAGTCTTCAACTTAATTTAATTGCTATTTGTAAATAATACGGGAAACTTGCTAAATAGAAACTTACCTAAAATGGAAGTTACTATAAGTGGAAACCTGCTAAAAATGGAAAGCCGTCTAAAACAAGTAATCTGATTCTTATGGAACGTTATCTAATTCATATAGGTTCCGGGCGACGGGATTGATCCTCTTTCTTGATTTTACTTTCATTGTGATTTGCTCCGAATAAGGTACAGATATTCTGATCTTACCTCTTAAGGTTTCTCATGATTCGTATTCATCCTTCGATTCTAGCTTGATATGTTATGCGTTACTCTAAGCCTCTTATTTAGGGCTTCCCTATGACTCAGCTATGCTCCCTTGTTATGAAACTATATGAACCTTTGATATGATAACTTTGATATGAACTTTGATATGAATTCTGATATGAACTTCGATATGAATTCTGATATGAACTTTGATGTGAACTATGATATGAACCCTTATGATATGATATGATTATGCTTTGACCCGTCAGTTTGATACCCGAGCCAAATATGTTTCCTAGTCAGGAAGGTAACCTGACCGTGTCATTGATGCACCAATGGCATGAGTTTAGTGTGGTTGAGTGATGTTCCACACCGTCCCCATTCTGATATGATTATGAGCTCACTATATGTATATGATTTGGCCACTATGTTTCCGGGGGGCGTATGGATGCATCCTAGATATGATATGTTTCGAGGGATTTGATCTGATTGGAGCTTTGTCTGGTGAATGATGTCGGGTGCAATCCGCGTCTTCACAATTCTGGGAGCTAGCTACTCCATTTGTTATTGAGGTCTCCCCTCCTATTATGTATGGTATTCCGAGGTCACCCCTCCGAATACAATGGCTACTTATGATATGATATGATATGATATGTTTCTGGGCTCGGGTAGATTTCTGATAACCCTTACACTTTTGATATACCTATATTGTACCTTCCGTATTCCCCAACGCACCATAATCTGTATTACGTGTTCATTACTCAGTACCCTTATATGATTCACTGTTACCAAGATATAGATACTCCATTACATTGATCTGTCACACTTTCATTCCGTTACTTCAGACTATGGTTCCATTCACGTACTGGGTTATTATATGTTTATTGGATTTGATTATGATATTCATGTTTTATATAACTACTGATTACCCTGTTATGATATGATTAATGTGCGGTTATAAGATTTACCTGTTGTCATCTGATAATATGTTATCTTACTGTTATGTGATCCTTTTGGATATGTCTGGTAACCATGCTTGTGTGCAATCGATTGTTGATCTGTTTATCTTTTGTACCTAGTTCAATTAATCTCGTAGACTATGACTATCCGTGGTGTCCTTATCTACTTGTTGTTAACCTGCCATGTTTGCATTTCTGTTTATGCTATGGTTTGATTGGGTAAATGGTTCAACTTATGAAGTCTAGCTTGTTAACTTGTTTAATTGCCCTGCTATTTAATTAATTCATTTAATTATAGTGTTCATACTGTATCCCTACTTGTTACGTGTGACTGCCATGTTTTGACTACCGTTATGATACTGATTATGTCTTCAACTAAGGGTTTTGACCTATGTGAATTGCCATGCTCACTTATTAATTAATTGCTTCCGCTTTCCTGTAGACATTGTTTGGCTTGTATGTCTCCTGAATTCCTGAATTGATTGTATGACATATATGTTGTGTGGATGCTACGCCTGCTATGTTTGCTTATGTTTCAGTTCTTGTATGTCTGGTTTGTATGTGCTTGTTTATATGTCCTCAATGTTTTGCTTTGCTTTGTTCTTCTTGTTATCTGTTCGTTTTGGATATCTGTATAATTGTGTTCTGCAGGATCCTCATTGACTCATTCTTCTCATTTCGCTGCGACTTTGTTATCCGTTTCCTTTGTTTCATTTCGCATTTCAGATTTTATTTAGCTTTCGGTTTGTTATATTTGTTCACTGGGCTTTTTAAGCTCAGCCGCATTTCTTTTCCTGCGGCAGGTGTTAGGTTTGAAGATGGGCTTTGATGGGCTGAGAGTTGGATTATTTGAGTGGACCAACTCTAGATACCTTATTATTTGGATTTATTTTGTTGGGTTATTGTTGGAGATTTCATTTTATTTTAGACATATTGGATTTTGTATTTTCCTTGTAAGTCATTCGTCTATCTGACTTGGTACTTTATTCTTTAAGGCTTTCGCTTGTAAAATTTTATTTGTATGTTCTGATATGACACAAGAATGTGACACTTCTACCCTTGTCGGGTTGGGGTGTTACAATTATGGTATCAGAGCCTCCAGGTTTCGTCTTGTTGACCTTAGGATTGACCTGTGAGGACTTGGGTAGACACTAGGCTTCCGTCTGTTATGATCTATTCCGATTCCTTTTGATTGTCGTTCAGTTTTGACTTCGATAATCTTTTATCTTCACTGTTTTGGTCTTCTTCTCTTCACATTTGATTTTATTATTTTGTCTTCGCACATCCGTTTGTCGATCGTTAGATGGAGACTACTCGTGGAGCCGAAGATGATGGTGCCGAACCTGCGTTGCTGCAACAGTCTCTGAGCTGGAGAGGTTCGTGAAGCAGAAGCCACACCGACTGCCGTGCTGCTGGAGGCATCAAGATGCTGCTGGAGGGAGCTGGACGGATCAACCAAAGGTGCAAGGACGGAGAAAAGGTTCAACCGGTGTCTGAGAAGGTTCATCTACTTCATGTGATTTGGGCGCGACTTGTGTTACTCTGATTCGTTCGTCACGCGTTTTGAGGCGGTTTGATATCTTGCTACGTGATTCTGATCGGTATTGTTTTTATTTTTTTTTCTTGATTTGTTCGGAACTCGGTTTGAATCGTGAAGCTTTATCGTTTGGTATTTTGTTAATATCTCAGTTTTTCTTTTGGATCGTCAGTAATGAGTCATGAGGAACCGTTTTATGCTAGTTGATGGCCTTCTCTCTTTTGTGATATGGTAAGTTGCTTGATGTAGTTTATGCTGTATGTATGTGAATCTGGTCCGCTTTGGTATGTTACTTGATATTTGTATGTGATATGTTTTGTTATGATATTGGTTATGTGGTTTGTCATGACCCGAGACATAATATGATGACAATAAGGACTTGTTATGTGATGCAAGTATTATGACGCCTGATCACCGTGATAATACCGAGATCATATAATTTGAACTTATTGAAGTCATACGACGTCTTGGGAAATGCCTGGGATTGGTTCGTGAATGGAATAAGGCTTATATCCGTTATTTGACACTCCTCATGTTCGTTCGAAATTCTGTACCTTTTTGCGAAATTCTCACCGACATCTGTTATGTGTAAGTTTTGTACGCTTTCGAACCGGAATCGTTATGATATGTGCGAGACTATGGATTGCTACGTCTGCCTAAACATGTATGTCTCTGTGTACCTCCGCGACTTCAATTTTCGAGGACGAAAATTTTATTTTAGAGGGGAAGAGTTGTAAAACCCTAAAATCTCAAACGTGTGAAATGACCATTGTACCCCTCAAGTTAATATTGGCTAAATATGTAAAACGCGTCAACCTCGTTAATTACGTTTAACACTTATCTCATAAATAATTTACGCAAGACTATGATAAATATATTTAACTTATGCCCACAAATAAATGTTACACAATTAAATGATTTCTAAAGTACCAAATTATATTTAATCATGTACAAATTAACTTACACTAAAAGGAGGTCTAGGTTCATCACATTTTGACAAAGATGGAAAATATGGAATTAGTCTCAATCCCCCTTTTTGTTCAGGCTATAATCACGCCCCAAATCACCTCCCTATTATTTCCATTTAATCCCATTTAATTACCATTTAACAATTCAAAACACAAACCCTAGCCCCCAACTAAAAGTCACGGCAAAAAAAAAATAAATCCTCCATCTCCATTGTTTTCTGTCAACGTGAAGGGCTCCAATAAAAATGGTTCGAGGCTTCTTTTAAGGATTAGAACCACGTGGGTGTTCCGAGAAGGTTCGTGATCGTGAGTCTTGATTCGAATAGGGTGTGGCTGTTTTTGTTTCGACCTCGTTTCGTTCCTCTGTTTGTCTTCCACTCGTACACATCTAAGGTATAGTAACATAACCTTATTGTAATTTTCTTTTCTTTGTTTCTCCATTTGATGCCTGTCGTGGGTTACTAACCAAACACATGCATGAGATCACGCTAAATCCTACGTACAATGATATATGAGATTTTAACTTGAAGTAATAAGTGGAACCATACTAGGATACGTAACATGTTTGAACTGTCTCATGCAAATTTGATACTTGAGAGTGAACTGTAATGTTTTCTTATATATACACATTGAGGGTAGTGATTTTATGTGTCTCATGTATACGCTACATAAATGATAAATGGTAAAACATGTATGTCGATTTTCTGTCCATTCTTTCTATTCATATCAGTTGTTTGTTCGAGCCATTATATGTATTTGATCAAGTAGTATTATGCCCATTGTAACACATTAATATGGCTAAACTAAAAAGGAGAGACCCTCGACGTACTATATGTGTAGCGAAGGCTGGTGTAGAAGTTTGAGTTATGGTTTTATGTGTCTCGTTGTATACTAGAAAGGTGATCATATGCGAATTGTGATGTTAATTCGGGTATGGGTCGTATAGGATAACATAGGACTGAATCATGCATGCATACCAAATGATAATCTGTATAAATGGGTGTTTTCGGGTTAGTCAGCAGTGTAGTATATGTATCGATTCGGGTTAAGGTGGCATGTGCTTGTCGTGGAGTCGGGGCGCATGTTATGATTTAAAAGAGGTCGAAATATGTGGGTGTCGAAGGTGTTTGTTTCGTCGAGTCTCGGTACTATATTTATACCAAGAGCGTGTTCGTTTTGTAACCCAATTTTGTTACGTTTCCTTTCAGTGCATCTAAATGTGTTGCTTAAGAAATGCCATCTAATTCACAAAAACTTACGTGAGTCTTTTAGAAACTAAATTTACACTTTAAGCCTAAACTTTAGTAATTGTCATAATAAACCTTCAAGTTTGCTAAAATTGATAAATAAACCCCAAGCTATAATATTGATAATATTAAGTCTTTAAGTTTATCTATTTGTCATTTGAAAGTCTAGACAATAGTGTTTAACATATTAAGTCTTCAACTTAATTTAATTGGTATTTGTAAATAATACGGGAAACTTGCTAAATAGAAACTTACCTAAAATGGAAGTTACTATAAGTGGAAACCTGCTAAAAATGGAAAGCCGTCTAAAACAAGTAATCTGATTCTTATGGAACGTTATCTAATTCATATAGGTTCCGGGCGACGGGATTGATCCTCTTTCTTGATTTTACTTTCATTGTGATTTGCTCCGAATAAGGTACAGATATTCTGACCTTACCTCTTAAGGTTTTCATGAGTCATATTCATCCTTCGATTCTAGCTTGATATGTTATGCGTTACTCTAAGCCTCTTATTTAGGGCTTCCCTATGACTCTGCTATGCTCCCTTGTTATGAAACTATATGAACCTTTGATATGATAACTTTGATATGAACTTTGATATGAATTCTGATATGAACTTCGATATGAATTCTGATATGAACTTTGATGTGAACTATGATATGAACCCTTATGATATGATATGATTATGCTTTGCCCCGTCAGTTTGATACCCGAGCCAAATATGTTTCCTAGTCAGGAAGGTAACCTGACCGTGTCATTGATGCACCAATGGCATGAGTTTAGTATGGTTGAGTGATGTTCCACACCGTCCCCATTCTGATATGATTATGAGCTCACTATATGTATATGATTTGGCCACTATGTTTCCGGGGGGCGTATGGATGCATCCTAGATATGATATGTTTCGAGGGATTTGATCTGATTGGAGCTTTGTCTGGTGAATGATGTCGGGTGCAATCCGCGTCTTCACAATTCTGGGAGCTAGCTACTCCATTTGTTATTGAGGTATCCCCTCCTATTATGTATGGTATTCCGAGGTCACCCCTCCGAATACAATGGCTACTTATGATATGATATGATATGATATGATATGTTTCTGGGCTCGGGTAGATTTCTGATAACCCTTACACTTTTGATATACCTATATTGTACCTTCCGTATTCCCCAACGCACCATAATCTGTATTACGTGTTCATTACTCAGTACCCTTATATGATTCACTGTTACCAAGATATAGATACTCCATTACATTGATCTGTCACACTTTCATTCCGTTACTTCAGACTATGGTTCCATTCACGTACTGGGTTATTATATGTTTATTGGATTTGATTATGATATTCATGTTTTATATAACTACTGATTACCCTGTTATGATATGATTAATGTGCGGTTATAAGATTTACCTGTTGTCATCTGATAATATGTTATCTTACTGTTATGTGATCCTTTTGGATATGTCTGGTAACCATGCTTGTGTGCAATCGATTGTTGATCTGTTTATCTTTTGTACCTCGTTCAATTAATCTCGTGGACTATGACTATCCGTGGTGTCCTTATCTACTTGTTGTTAACCTGCCATGTTTGCATTTCTGTTTATGCTATGGTTTGATTGGGTAAATGGTTCAACTTATGAAGTCTAGCTTGTTAACTTGTTTAATTGCCCTGCTATGTAATTAATTCATTTAATTATAGTGTTCATACTGTATCCCTACTTGTTACGTGTGACTGCCATGTTTTGACTACCGTTATGATACTGATTATGTCTTCAACTAAGGGTTTTGACCTGTGTGAATTGCCATGCTCACTTATTAATTAATTGCTTCCGCTTTCCTGTAGACATTGTTTGGCTTGTATGTCTCCTGAATTCCTGAATTGATTGTATGACATATATGTTGTGTGGATGCTACGCCTGCTATGTTTGCTTATGTTTCAGTTCTTGTATGTCTGGTTTGTATGTGCTTGTTTATATGTCCTCGATGTTTTGCTTTGCTTCGTTCTTCTTGTTATCTGTTCGTTTTGGATATCTGTATAATTGTGTTCTGCAGGATCCTCATTGACTCATTCTTCTCATTTCGCTGCGACTTTGTTATCCGTTTCCTTTGTTTCATTTCGCATTTCAGATTTTATTTAGCTTTCGTTTTGTTATATCTGTTCACTGGGCTTTTTAAGCTCAGCCGCATTTCTTTTCCTGCGGCAGGTGTTAGGTTTGAAGATGGGCTTTGATGGGCTGAGAGTTGGATTATTTGAGTGGACCAACTCTAGATACCTTATTATTTGGATTTATTTTGTTGGGTTATTGTTGGAGATTTCATTTTATTTTAGACATATTGGATTTTGTATTTTCCTTGTAAGTCATTCGTCTATCTGACTTGGTACTTTATTCTTTAAGGCTTTCGCTTGTAAAATTTTATTTGTATGTTCTGATATGACACCAGAATGTGACACTTCTACCCTTGTCGGGTTGGGGTGTTACAACTTGTAACACCCCGCCTTATCTGACCACAATATTGTCCGCTTTGCCCGTAGGCTCACGGCTTTGTTTTTGTGGCCTCATTTGAAGACTTCCCGGCAGGTCACCCAAGCCAGTACTACTCTCACATGAGCACGCTTAACTGCCAGTTCCTAAGAACTCCACCCGCAGTAGACCACAAAACGCGTTGTGTCATTGTAAGGCGAATGTTATCTTATGAGCCCAGCATCTCTCCAGGCCACAGCCGATGTGGGATTTGCCTAGGGTGTCACAGCAGTTAAGCGTGCTCATGTGAGAGTAGTACTGGCTTGGGTGACCTGCCGGGAAGTCTTCAAATGAGGCCACAAAAACAAAGCCGTGAGCCTACGGGCAAAGCGGACAAAATTGTGGTCAGATAAGGCGGGGTGTTACATCATCTCTTAAACTTCCACCACCAAAGCTTCCGAGGCTCCAGAATAGAAGATAGAACATGAGCCTTTGAGAAAGAAAGACTTTGGCAGCTTCCCCCCAAACCGAAGATCCATTAGATGAGCAGATTCGAAGCTCTATTTCAAGCTTGCTTAAGCCAGGTGCACAGAGAAGCACACCATTATCATAAATCACGCTGCTCCTTTTAAGAACGATAATCTAGATCCTCCATTTGGGGTTATATCATCAAGAAGAAGAACAACAACGTATCATCCCACATTTGAATACCTCTTCTCAAATTCCTTTTCCACTGAAGTCTGAAGCAATCCATTCCGAAAGGAGTCAAGAGAACAATTCCCCCGAGTAGTTGAAATGATGCAGCCCGTCTCTTAGAATAATGCTCAAGAACTCTCCCGAATACACACCATGAGGGGAATGAAAACACCTCCCCATGTTCACATTTTTCTTCCCTGATGATCGTGTATGAAGCTCAAGAACCCGAAGTACACCAATACCCAAGAGCTCTCCCAAATACACATCATGAGGGGAATGAAAACACCTCCCCATGTTCACATTTTTCTTCCCTGATGATCGTGTATGAAGCTCAAGAACCCGAAGTACACACATTCCCACTGAAAGAATAACTGATAACACCTCCTTCATGTTATACATTTATCTCCCCTGAATATGTCATACTTGTGTACCTCTTTCATCTTCAGAAACTTTCTTTTACATCACTTCCCCCACGTCGTTGGAATAATAACACTAAAAACCTAGATGAGTAAAACCTTGAGATTCTCTGCGGTCATGACATTTGTCTTCCCGGGATATCTTCAATCACTTAGAAGAGTTAAGTTCATCAAGTTTACTCGCCATGAGTCAAACTTTGAGTTTCTTTGCGGTAATAACATTTGTCTTCCCGGGATATCTTCAATTACTTAGAAGAATTAAGTTCTTCAAGTTTACTCGCTTTGTGTTTAGATGTGTGTCTCCTTCCCCCTTGCTGGTTTTGACACTTAAGAATCAGTAGCATCTTATCAGCCCAACTACATGAAATCTTTTTGAGAAGACCACTTTTAATGTTTGTGAGAATCAACTTGCTGAAGAACAGAATGAGCAAGTCTAATTGGGGATTAAATTTGGCTTTACACACTTCCCCAATTAGTGCTCTCCCCTAAATCGACAATCTTTATGATGAATGCTTGAATTGAGAAGAAGTCTTTAGATCGTTAAATGTAACTCGTCTTTAGTCTTCTAACATGTAGCAGGAAATGTAGAACCGACTGTAGACTCGACCTTCTTCAAGATTGTCCGAATGGGGAATAGGTAGTTAACATCTTCATCACACTAAAAAGCATCCCAATTAACTTACATCTTGCAAATCCCCTTACTAAAATCCCTCCCAATCAAACAAGAACAGAAAGATGTTCATCAAGAAAATTAGCAATCAGCCCGCAACGAATACACGAAATGGTAATACCAAGCAAACAATCACATCAAACAAGAACAGAAGGTTGTTCGGAATCATCATGTTGATGTGCACGTGAAGCATTAACCGGAAGCACTTGTCTTTAAACTCATCAGCCCGTGTGAAGATGTCAACCAACGACTCTTAGAAGAAACATCATGTGAAGATTACCCGATAAGAAGAAGCTCGGTTCTTACATGAGTTTAGAGCCGTATGACCATTTATATTCTCAAATATCAATCAACTATGCAAAAAATTCACACTTCTTCTCCCCCTCAAGAATTGCATACGGAGATGCCATTCTTGATTAAATAAGTGAAAACATCCAAATGTATTCTATTCACACTTCTCCCCCGCAAAATTAGCACATGATGTCGCCATCGTCATTATAGTTGAGCAAGTGGAATAAGAAAACAATCAACGGTAGCCCGGTTCACTTGATGTTTGAAAGCGCATGGAAAAAGCATGAAGCATGTTGATGAGAATGGTCATTAATGAGAAGATTTCTCTTCTTCCGAAGATAATGAGCACTGAAGCGTACACATTTCGTTTCTTTAGGGAACGAGGCTTGAACTGTTGTTCAAACGTCATAAGAAGATTTCTCTTCTTCTTGAAGATAAAGCGCACTGAAACGTACACTTTTCTTTCTTTTAGAGAACGAGGCATGAAATGTAGTGTTCATACGTCATAATCTCTCTCTTTTCAATCTCTTGGAAAAACAAGTAATCAACCCCATTATCATTCAGTAGGCTCTTTGTCGTGACAACTGATGGAGAAAACCCAATATGATGAATTTGACCCTGAAGTAAACTAACCCGAACTCGTGACTTAAACTTGCACATATGAAACAAAGAGCGGTGCCGAGACTTCATCCTCCATTGAATCTCTAAGTACTCTATACTCTTCAACCAACCAACCATCAAGTAATAGACGTACTTTACCTCTTGAAAATCCACAATTGAATGTGACACTGAGCACTACAACGTAACTCCTTAAAGTGATAGTTATTTTGAGGTGATAAGAGCCCAATTCCCCCAAGTGGTAAAAGAAAAGGTAAAAGTCACTCAACAATAACTAGATTTCCAAGTCTTCGTTTTTTTTATAATAAGCTCGAACAAGGATCATGAAGAATCTTCATCCATCCATCCCCGATACCTTCAGATACTAAGTACACTTGCCCGTGATAATTCACTTCAACCTCAAATAAATAATAGTGAATTAACTCCGTTGTCACATCTTCTGGTTAAAAGCTCAAATCTAGCCTCCTTTGACGTTTTAAGTGAACTATGATAATGGTTTCATCCCGACCATTGTTAAAAGCACGTAACCCCGTAAAACTATGTAATAATCAAACTGCCATGAAGACAACCCAAACACATACCCAATTCATGAAGTACACCCTTTTATCCCTTCTTCGAAGCAGAAACCGTAGCACCAGCATCAAGAAGATCCAGAATTACACTTTCTCTTCTCCAAGATGGTTCCATCATTACGGGATTTTACAATTCTATAGTTTAAACCGAGAAATAGTTTCTTTCGCGGGATTTTACAAAACCAAGAATAAACCGTAAGATAGATCCGAAAATGCACTTTACTATTACCAGGATCTTTCCATTGTCACGGGATTTTACAAGTCTATGATTTAAACCGAGAAATAGATTCTTTCGTGGGATTTTACAAAATCAAGACAAAACCGTAAACAATGTCAGCTTGAATGTGTTATGACAACTTTGGTTTCAGTGAATATCTGTTTTAGGGGAACATGCATAGGTTCATCAACGGTTCATTATCCAAAAACATCAACATCATCAACCAACCCATAAACACTTTGGTAAACACATCATTCACGCATTCTGTCAGCTGTTGTAGTGACCACTTGGTGAAGTGACCCCGATATGTCAAACTTGATCATGAAGTGAACTTCCCCAGATTTGTTACTTAAACTTGTACTAATCCTTGTGAAGAAGAAACGGTGTATCCAATGTACAAAACCTCTTGACGTATCCTCAACTGCGTGAGACACCAAAGTGATAGTTACGTTGTGGGTAAACCGAGAAAGAATCACAACCGTAACTAAATAGCCAAGTCTTTATCACACTCTGTAAATGCCCAAAAAAGTCATCTTCGCGGAAGGGTAGAAAGAAAGAACACAAAATAAGTAAACGCGCTCGAAAAACCTCACTTCAAATTCAAATAAGAAATACCGTCCAAACAACCCCGTAGTCAATTTTCTTTAATAAACACTTCAAACCGAGAATAATATGCTTCGTGAAAATGTGTAAATCAAAGCATCAAGCCATATAGCAACAAGTCTCATCAATTCATCACTTCATCAAAAATCATCGTCAAATCTCATTGACAGATCTCATCGTTGAATCTCATTTCATCATCAAAACTCAGAGTCAAAATATAACACTCAGCCCATAAATTATCATGAATCACAATTTCAAATACACGAACATGAGACAATATCCAACGAGGGTCTGGACCCCAAGTATATCACATATCACATATCAACAACTCAAAATGTTATGATTCAAAATCAAATCACATAACGTTATCCCAGTCTATTCGTTAAAGACCCATGAAACCAAATCCAATTATGAAGCCCGATTAAGACTGATGATATCATAGCTTTACAAAACCGGACATACTAACCATATAGCCCAAATCCAATTACTTAATATTTCGGCCCATGTTAAACACCCTAAACTTTCGGATATTATAAAATGACTCGCATAACACATAACAACCCTAAAGCTTCCTGAAACCCTAAATAATCTCTAACAGATCCGCCCCCCTAATATCATTCTCAAAACACAGTCAATCCCAAAAACACAAAACAATAAAAACGCAGCCACAATACTTTTATCAAATCTTAATCTCAAGAACCCAAGTCGCTTTAAACAACTTAAAGAAGAAAATAAATCATAGCCGACCAACACATCCCACAAACAATGTTTTCGTTCAAGAATGACCTAGCCACATGGATGGAATGAGTCTCTTGTTTTGTAAGATCAAACGAATGGTACAGAGTTGCCACAATGATGGTTTCGGTTTAGACATGCTTCAAGGTAGGTATTCAAAAACCCTTTTTGTTGTTTTCTCCTTTTGTGACCGAATAAGAAGTATAATGAAATCATTCTTGGTTTTGTTCTAACTTCAAGATTCGAACAATAAAATGAGGTGCAAGCTTCACACTTTGATCTATGATGAGTATCCCCTTGGTTCATTAATGTTAATCATGAGATTATGACATACCAAAAAAGGGTAAACTGAGATCAATAATCGTTTAGTCATTTAGAGATAAAATCTGTGATGATAAGTTATTTGTGTGAAAGGACTTCCAAGGTCTTGATGATTCATTTACTATCACGAACAAAATCTGAGATTAGTGTTGTTATAAATTACGAGTCATGATATTTGATGAGTAGAAGTAGATCGAAGACATAAGATGGAAGGTGTAGGTTAGGTAGTTTTGTATTTGTTGTTGGCTTAAGATGTTGGCACGATGTACAGTCGATTACAACCTGAGGTCATGAGTCTTTGGTATTTGGTCTTTTGGAAGTGGTTGGTCTTGTATTCTCATTCTTCATTTCTGTCCAAGTCGCTATTATATTCTTTACAAAACCGCTGTTAAAACAGCCTTTACAAATCGCTACATGAACACAAGTCGCTACTAGTTTTCTTGAGTGAGTCAAGTCGCTAGGTCTGTTAATAACAAGTCGCTAGCTTATCAATTTGACTCAAAAGTCAAACTGTTACCAAGTCGGTATTATTTTGACACTAAGTTGCTACTTGTTCAGTAACAAGACGCTAGGTTTTTTCATTACAAATCGCTACATTTTTTTTATTTTATTTTTTTCAAAACAAGTCGCTAGATGACTTAATGACAAGTCGCTACTGTATTATCACCATAACTCGCTAAGACCAGATACATAGAATCTGGACGACTTGTCAAGACAAGTCGCCATGAAGGATCATATGACCAACTCGCTAGCAGGAAATACAAGTCATTTTATCGTACTATCATCATTCTTACCCAGAAAACTGCATAAGACATACATCAGTTTGACCCATTTTCACCTATTTGACCACATAAATGTTTTATCCATATTGACCAGTAAAAGGTGAACTTAATATAAACTTGACATAAAACAGTTTTTGACCACATGAAACTGACCAGTATTGACAAAAACAGATATGACCAAATGACCAAAACAGTATGATATTCAAGACTGCAATAGACAAAAACTTGATGCTAAAACAGTTAGCAATGGACCATGTAACTATTTTTTGACCAACAGATGCAACAAAAAACTGTTAAAAAATGTTTACCCATAAAAATAATCCGACCACAAAAACGTATCAAAATCACAAAAAAATCATCAAGACACAACAACCATGGCTCTTGATACCAATTGTTAGGATCCAAATATTATTGTGTTTGATGATTCGGGTGGTCTTGGATGATGGAAATACATGTTAGGCATTTTAGAGAGAGAAAGTAGAGAGATGGGTGTTCTTGGTAGAGACTTGCTTTGAAGCAAATGGAATGTTAGATTGAGAAGCACCACCCCTTCCATGGATGGAAGGGGTATTTATAGTTACAGACAAATACGACCTCCTATCGGCCTGTGGATCAGGAATACAGTGGGTAAAGACCCGTCCTTCCTCCACGGTGTTACACTAAACTAATCTACGCTACAAACTAACTAATAAACTACTAAGTATCGTAAATAACGACAAGTCTACGAGCTAACTTAAGCTAGATAATTAATGACGTATAGTTTATATCTGGGTCGTGGACCTGACTAAAGTCCAATACTAGCTT
This sequence comes from Chrysanthemum seticuspe, assembly GCA_019973895.1. Lineage (NCBI taxonomy): Eukaryota > Viridiplantae > Streptophyta > Magnoliopsida > Asterales > Asteraceae > Chrysanthemum > Chrysanthemum seticuspe. The sequence goes on along the minus strand of BPTQ01000008.1, from coordinate 158,603,120 downwards.
GGCCCGGTACGAACTGGGCTAAGCAGATTAAACGTTTGGGCTCATGAAGGCCCAAGCCGGATCTATTGATACGATAGATATCCGATATCTTTTAAATAGATAGATAATCATTCCCAACCGATTAAGGCGGGATACGCCGAAGGTTTAGGAACACGGAACCAACAAGGATTCCGTGCGTATATAAAGGGAATCACATCCCTCGTTTAAGGTACGATCTCAGAACCCTAATTCTCCTTAAACCCTAAACTGATTACTTACTCTCACGCCGGAGGATAATCGTGGGAGACAATCCCACGGTAAGCCTAACGGTGTCTTTTGTCTCTTAGTGCGCAGGTCTCAAGCAACGATTCTCAATTGGTGCGGGAACTGGAGCTCCAAACAAGGAACGTCCAACTTTTGCATCAACAAGTGGCGCCATCCGTTGGACCATTCACTAAGAACCAAGAACTAGGATGGCAAAGCGATCGCAATCAGACTTTACTGGAAAGAAGGCGCACAGCGGGGCAACTCCCAAGCAGATCTCTGGGACAACCAGTGCTGCTAAAAATCAGGGATCAGGCCAGGATTCGGCCTTCCCTCAAGTGGAACCACTCTCGGGGACAACCCAGGCAACAACTACCACCGCCAGTGCCAGAGATCCGCTGCGCACTCCTTTTACTCCACTCCAATCGGTGCTAGAAGCTAACTTCACAAAAGCACCCGACGCACCCGACAAGAACAAGGGCGTGTTGATAGAAACGGATACCCCTGTCCTAGAGGGGGTCGTTCCGGAATTAGAGCCAAGTAGTTTTGTCTCTCAAAATTATGAAGCCCTAGCTATCCTCATGCAAGAGGAAGCAAAGAAAAGACCAGGTCGGAGTCTGCATGCTCGACTCGACTTTGGCCCGGAGTTTGAGACATCTCCACCGCGTCGTCAGAAGGATAAACGCGGGAGGGATAATCGCCGACCCCCAGTGTTCAATAGAATCGGAAGGAGAATCGAGGAAGATGATACATCTGACTCACAGCCTATTAACGAAAGTGAGGAAGATGAGAGGCGCACCAATGTCCACACTAGACTTGGTAGCCGCAGAGTACAAGATAGACTGGGGGAGCGATATTCCCCAAGTGAAAGTCCCCCAAGCACAAATTCTGAGGACAACCGGCGTAAACGCCGAAGGAGAGAGGAACTATCTTCTAGTAATTCCTCGGACAACGAGGACAGTGAGAGTGGACATTGGAAATCCAGAAGAAAAAACCGTGACCAAGAAGAGGAGGATATGTCTCTCCCATGGCGCCGTCAGAAGGTAGACGCGTTCACTAGACACATCAGTGATTTCTCGGAGAACAAAAAGAGGCGCATGCCTACTAATGTTAAAACCTATGATGGAGCAGGTGACCCTGACGATCACCTAAAAATTTTCGAATCAGCCGCAACCATTGAAAACTGGCCACAACCTGTATGGTGCCACATGTTCAATTCCACACTGGTGGGAAATGCGCGGAACTGGTTCAACAAGCTTCCTCGTAGAAGCATCAATGGCTTTGAAGAGTTGAGGAAGGCATTCCGCCTAAACTTTACTCAACGAAAAAAGTGCACTAAAAACCCCATTGAACTCGCTAGAGTCAAACAACGCCAAGGGGAATCCACAAGGCTTTTATGGAGCGCTTCAAGGATGAGTGCATGCAAGTCAAAGCATGTCCCGAAGTACTCAAAATTTCAGGGTTCATGAATGGGATCAGCAACCCGGAACTTATTAAAAGATTGAATGACAGGATTCCCCAATCCTTCGATGAGGTTATGAAGCGTACACGGTCCTTTGTACAAGGAGAAGCCGCTGCGGCGGATAGCAAGAGAAGCTATTCAAACTACCGGTCACAGGAACAACCTGGGAGACAATCCACAGACCGGAATAGTAACCGTAACAGGAACTATCGCAACCAAGGGAATGGACACGAAAATGACAAATATACCCCGCTTACCAAATCGCCAAAGGAAATACTCACAACAGAGGGTGCTAACTTCCCGAGACCACCACAAATGCGCACTCCAGAGGATAGGCGTGTAGGGAGTGGATACTGTGATTACCACGCGCAGAAGGGCCACACCACTAATGAATGTGTCCAACTGCGCCAACTCATTGACAAGATGGTCAAAGAGGGTAGATTGGACCATCTGGTCAAGAATATCAAGGAAGGGAAGGACAAACAGAAGAGTGGCAATAAGAAAGAAACACCTAAAGACAAGCCCGACACCATTTACATGATACAATCATGGCAAGGGGTCACAAAGCAGAAGGTAAGCCAGGATTTTTCACGTGGAAAGGAAATCTCGTTCCCCACCTTAACCGCGAACAACGCAGTGGTGGAACCACTTACTATAGAGATAAGCGCGGGGGGTCACGACATCCACCGCATGTATGTTGATGGTGGAGCTTCTGCCGACATCATGTATGAGCACTGTTTCAAGCGACTGCGTCCTGAAATACGCAACCAGTTAACCCCGGTCAGAACAGCGTTGACTGGTTTTACAGGTGAGAAAATATGGCCTATGGGGCAAATAAGATTACCTGTCAGCATTGGAAACAAAGAACACTCCGCAACGGCCTGGATGGAATTTATGGTGATTAAATCTCCCTTGCCATACAATGGCATTATTGGGAGACCGGGAATATCAGCTATGCGAGCAGTGCCATCAACAGCGCATGGGATGCTTAAATTCCCAGTGGAAGGTGGTATTGTTACTCTTTACAACGCCACTGTACCACATAGAGAATGCAACACGATTGCATGCGAGACGGCACCAACCCCAGCACAGCAGACGACCAAAATTCCAAATCTGAAAGTAGCGATTCACCCAGACTACCCAGAATAGGAAATAGCCATCGGAGGGTCACTATCGGACAACGGCAAATCAGCTGTGTGTGCGCTCCTGCAAAAGAACTTAGACATTTTTGCATGGGAGCCGAAACACATGACTGGGGTACCGCGCTCAATCACAGAACACAAACTGAGAATCCGACAAGGGTACTCGCCTATCCGCCAGAAGAAGCGTGGCCAAGCCCCAGAGCGCGCGCAAGCGATCCTGGCAGAAATACACAAGCTGGTCGATGCAAGAATTATGCGTGAAGTCTATTACCATGACTGGCTTTCTAACCCAGTAATGGTCAAAAAGAGCGATGGCAGCTGGCGAATGTGTGTTGACTTTACTGATCTTAACAAAGCGTGCCCACAAGACTGCTATCCATTACCAGAGATAGACTGGAAAATAGAGTCTCTGTGCGGGTACCCATTGAAGTGTTTCCTAGATGCGTACAAAGGGTACCATCAAATTCAGATGGCTAAAGAGGACGAGGAAAAGACAGCCTTCCACACAGGCTAAGGCGTTTACTGTTACACAAAAATGCCCTTTGGCTTGAAGAACGCGGGTGCCACCTATCAGCGGTTGGTAGATAACGCTTTCGAAAAATAGGTGGGCCGCAACCTAGAAGTTTATGTCGATGATCTAGTCATCAAGAGCCATACTGAAGATGAGCTAATACGCGACATTGAGGAGACGTTTCAAACTCTACGAGAGATCAACATGAAGCTGAACCCCAAAAAGTGCACATTCGGCGCCACTGAAGGCATGTTCCTTGGATACCTGATTGAATCCGACGGTATAAAACCGTGTCCAAAAAGACAAAAGTGGTCATCGAACTTCCTTCACTGCGCACGTTGAAGGAAGTCCAATCTCTCAACGGAAAGTTGGCCGGCCTAAACAGGTTCCTATCCAAATCAGTAGAAAAATCATTACCACTTTTCAAAACACTCAAGAAGTGTATAAAGAAGGGTGATTTCAAATGGACTACGGAGGCAGAAGAAGCCTTCGCTCAGCTTAAACAGCATCTGGCAACGCTCCCAACACTCGTTGCACCCCGACCAGGGGAAGAACTGATCATGTACTTATCTGCAACTGATGGAGCAATCAGCGCAGTGCTACTAACAGATAGGGATTCAGTACAAACTCCTATCTACTTTGTAAGCAAAGCGCTAAAGAAGACGGAGATGAACTATACCGCCATGGAAAAATTAGTTCTTGCATTGGTGTTTGCTGCTAAACGGCTACGTAGGTACTTCCAGGCGCACCCAATAGCAGTAATCACCGATCAACCAATCAAGCAGATTATCTCTAAACCTGACGCATCAGGCCGACTCCAGAAGTGGAGTGTATTGCTGGGCGAACACAACATCTCTTACAGACCACGCACGGCAGTTAAAGGACAGATTCTGGCAGACTTCATCATTGAAAAGCCAGACACCGATGAGGTACCCACACCAAATAAGACGGAACGACATGATCCATGGATCTTGTTTACAGATGGATCTTCATGCATTGATGGTTCAGGAGTAGGCCTTATCCTTACAAATCCAGAGGGAATGGAATTCACTTATGCACTGCGCTTTGAATTTACAGCGACAAACAACGAGGCAGAGTACGAAGCTCTACTTGCTGGACTACGCATTGCAGCTCGAATGGGTGTACATAACCTAGAAGCAAACGTGGATTCCCGGCTAGTAGCCAACCACGTGTTGGGCGAATACGTGGCTAAGGAGGATAATATGATCCAGTATCTTGACAAGACCAAGACACTGATCAAAGGTTTTGACAGGTTCACCATCAAACAAGTTCCTAGAGGGGAAAACCGCAAGGCGGATGCACTAAGCAAGATTGCCTCAACAAGCTTTGCACACCTATCAAAGCAAGTTCTGGTAGAAACACTGAAAATCAAGTCAATCTCAGAGATGGAAGTCTCCACGATCATAGAGGAGGACGGTCCTACATGGATGACACCAATAACGAACTTCCTGAACAAAGGAATGTTACCCCAGGAGCAGAAGGAAGCTCGCAGGATACGGCGCACAGCGCAGAGATTTGAAATCCGAGACAACATCCTGTACCGACGCTCCTTCCTGCAACCATGGCTCCGCTGTGTAGGCCCATTACAGGCGAATTATGTGCTGCGAGAGATCCATGAAGGTTCATGCAGTATGCACTCAGGACCACGATCCGTTGTGGCACGCGCCATGAGATCAGGATACTACTGGCCTACCATGCATCGAGATGCGCGGGACTTAATAAGGAAGTGTAACGATTGCCAAGTGCATAGGCCCATCCCGCGCCAACCACAGCATGAGCTAACGCCAATAACATCACCATGGCCATTCTACAAGTAGGGTATTGACATCGCAGGCCCTTTTCCTGTCGCAGCTGGGGGATTAAAATTCCTCATAGTCGCCATAGACTACTTCACCAAGTGGATTGAAGCAAAGGCGGTGGTAAAATCACTGGCAACCAGGTAAAGCGCTTCGTATGGGATAACATTGTATGACGTTTTGGTCTTCCTGGGGAAATCATCTCAGATAACGGAAAACAATTCTGTGACAACCCCTTCAAGGACTGGTGCGAGAAACTAAGCATTACACAGCACTTCGCGTCAGTTAAACACCCACAAACCAACGGCCTAGTGGAACGGGCGAATCGAAGCTTAGGCGAAGGAATTAAAACACGCCTGGACAAGCACAAAAGGAGATGGGTGGAAGAGCTATCACATGTTTTGTGGGCGCATCGCACCTCAATCAAAACCATCACAGGAGATACCCCCTTTTCTCTAGTCTACGGGACATAAGCCGTCATACCAGCCGAGATCGGTATGCCAACCATCCGCACTGCTGAAATAAATGTGGCAACTAATGACGACGATCGGCGTATTGACCTAGATCTGCTGGAAGAAAGGCGTGAACGCGCAGCTATACGTGAAGAAAAATTGAAGTCAAGAATGAAGGGATACTATGACGCTAAGGTAAGAGGTGTCTCATTCAGACCAGGTGACTTCGTCTATCGCGCTAATGATGCAAGCCACGCAGAAGACACAGGTAAGCTTGGACCGAAGTGGGAGGGACCCTATGAGGTTACTGAAGCACTAGGAACAGGCGCGTACAAGCTACGGGGCTTGGATGGTCGTGAATTGCCACGCACATGGAACATCTGCAACCTCAAGAGATGCTACCTATAGGAATGGCTACGGCCAAGCGCACAGACGCTCAGGCATTTTACTAAAGTACTCAATAGACAACTATGTATTTTTTTTTATTTCCTTAGTATCATGTTTTTGTTTTCTCACAAACACTTGCAAGTATTAATAAAATGTTGCGGTTTCTAGCTAACTCTGTGACACATTTCAATTTGTTACTTCCATATACTGTATGTCTTAACAACTTTTTTATTTTTGCCTACATGGCGTGCATGCAATATATACACCCACGATGGTAAAAGGATAAGTTAACCTAATAAACAACTTGTTGAGTAAGAGGGTTGCAAACCCATCAGCGCCGGATCACGTATCCTTGTTAAATACCTTGTTATCAAGACATTGGAATAAGCTTTGTGCGCACCCCACGATGGATGCGCAACACGCACATGTGCACGTTTAACAACTTTGGAACCAAGACACTTGATTCCTTAATTTGGTATTTACAGTACGCTGCATATCATTAACATACACGATTATGATGATACTTGACATTTTTTTTAGTATCTTAGGATCTTCATACATGATTATGGATTTCTTGTATTATTCACACTTGCATATACAGGTAATAACAAATACTTCTTTTACGCAAAGACAAACAGATAAGTGTGTACATCACGAATTGAACAATATATTCACAAACACTTAACAAAAGGAGATATATTTCATAACAAGCTCGTTCTTTCTCAAAGGTAGTTACAGCACAAGAGACACTCTAAAAACTATGACTACGTTTCAAGGATGAACTACCCATGGGGCTAGTAGCATTCCCAACCCTATTCAGCTCCTGCAACAAATCCGCATCTCGACGAGCCACAGTGGCAACACTCACGGGCACCCCGTCAGACCGAGGGAGGTGCGCCGCGCCAACACCACACATAACAACCTTGCCCTTAACACCTTTCTTTTGAGCAAGCCTCGTCGCATGCGCTTCCAAAACTTCCTTCAAGGGGACCTCCCTTTCCAAGACAAAAGGATTCAGGATATCCCTGGGGCGCGCGAATATAGGAACGTGCAGTTGGGATGCATCAGGTCTAAGATAATAGTCTGGCTGCGCAACGGCTTCTCCACCGAGATGACGGGCTAGAGTCAGACCCGCAAAAATTACATTTATCGGATAGTCCTGATCACGTTCCAGTTCAGCAATTTTGGGGAGTTCCAAGTCCCTCATCTTCTTCATGGCATCGACTAGATTATCATAAGCCTTCACGTCATAATTAGGTACCTGCTCAACGGGTACCTTTAGAAGCTCAGCCTCTTGCAGCTTCTCAATGGCTTCTGACTTACCACGCTCCAGCGCACACTTCACTACATCCCCGAAGGAGTCAACAACCTCTTGCGACTCTAGGGTACTTAACGCCGCAAGACGGAGCCCATGGCTTATGAGCCATCTGCGCTCAGCAATGGTTGATAGAAGTTGAGGATATAACTCCTCGTCGTACTCCAGGCTTAGTTTGCGCAACTTCTCCTCCTTAGTTTCCAGGGCACTTTTCACAGTAGCGCCAAAGTCTTCAAGCTGGGAGGTCAGTGCGTCTTTACCATTCTCCAAATATTTCATAGCCCAATGACAAGAAGACTTATAGCCCGCGGCCTCTGCACGCTCTTGATTTATTTGACACATCAGTGCCATTTTATCCTCGGCGAGTTTTTTAGCATATGACCCCAGAGTCTCCGCTTCACCCCTAGCACTAGCCAATTGAGCCTCAAGCAGCGCAATTCGTTGGTCTTTTTCCGCACCTTGGCTAGTCTCGCCCGAGTACTTTACCCTTAGCCGCGTTGCAAGTGAGACCAGATCATCGACCAGTTGTTCCATGGGTGCATCTCCAGCGGTCTCAGGCTCCGCGCTTTGGCTCTTCAGCCCAGATGATTCAGCACGAATTGGACTTGATTGGGGGGGCGACTCTGCGGATTGTTCAAACCTTACATGATGAGAAAATCACAGTTATTTAGTGATATCCAGATGCATTTTGATACATAATCTTGCAAGGATACTTACGCAGGAATGGATGTGTCAGGTGATGGTGGACGTGACGCAACATCACTAGAAGATGACTCCACACTAAAAATAACCGGGCGCTTTTTCCGAGAGGTGGCAGCGCCATCGCCGCTGCGCTTCCTTTTGCGCTCCAATTCTGGACTCTCTTCTTCCTCTTCTATTTCTTCCACGTGCTCCGCCGCTATGGGCGCTGGTTGCACGGGAGGTGTAGGTACTGTTGTACTAGGCATACTCTGTAAGGGTGTTGCTTGGAGTGCCACGGATGAACTTTCCCCTGCCTCGCCTAAGTCCAACGCAAGGGTACGCCCGACAACCGCAACAAGCACGGGCTCTTCTCCCTCCTTCAGGGGTCGAGTTCCCACCTTTACATCCATAGGCTTTGTCAGGTGCACAACGCTGAACAGGTCCATCTCTGCGCAACAACAAAGAAATACACACAGTTCACGACAAGTACGAAGAACAAACAGTGAATAACTTACAGTAATGTAATTCAACGGGGTACGAAAGCATGAGCACCTACCCTGACCATCGGCGTCTAAGAAGATAGGAACTTCTTCTTAGCTGCCAAAATAGTTGTGGCTCAGGCCAATATGCACCAAGAACTCCTCGGGGTAGGAGCTTATAGGGAAGCGGTTAGCATTTATTGTTTCCGTATCCTCGGCATTATATGATCCAGGGAGGGGGCGCTCATCCTTTGGCAGTGTCCCCTTAGCGTAAAAATCGAAATGAGACGGAAAACAAGTGTTGTCAATCCAGAAAAAGGTTTCCCTCCAATTTCTGAGTGCGTCTAACTTTTCCGTATAACATTGGAGTGACCCAGGGTGCTTCGCGAAGGAAACCCACCCGTTTGACCATGTGGTGTGGTAAAACGCCCGGAACAGGTGGATTGTGGGGTTAATGGCCAATAAGTGGCAGTTCAACTCAAAATTAATTAATTTTGCCGCACCTATATAGTGCAGCTGGGACAAGTGAATGTGGTAATAATTCAATACGTCACTCAAGAATAACGATAGGGGTATGCGCTGATTTGCGAATTCAAAGAATCGCGTGTATACCCCAATCTTCCCATCGGGGAAATCCGCTATTGATGCATTCGCAGCCGGAACTTCCGGATGTACTGTGCTGGGGATATAATAATCCGATGCAAACTGTTGAAGCTCCTCTTCCGTTATGTCGGACGTAAAATCCGATAATTCCTTAACCATGGTATTGTTATAACAAAGAGCAAAGGCGCAGGCGCAGTTACCTAGAGGATATTTCAGTCTGAAGGCTTGGATGTGTTGGAAGCTTTGATAATGGCGGATAAATTTTTTACTATGTGTTGAAACGGTGAAAATGAAGTGAAGGGGTTATATAATCTTCTTCCTCCACGCGATGATCGACACGTGGATCCCACTAACCCTACATATGTGGTGGGGATTGTTTGATGGGACACGGGTGCAGTAACCTTTCCCCCGATTTACGAGGTGCCCGTTTTCTTTTTTATGGCTGGATACAATGTATCCTGAGAATATTTTCTTTAGCTTCTTGGCTACGCTTTGTTTATTTTTCATAGTCTACGATAATTAGTCTAGCATCCGTAGTTATGCACTGCGCATACTAGACTGGGGGGACATGATGACGTATAGTCTATATCCGGGTCGTGGACCCGACTAAAGTCCAATACTAGCTTGGCCCGGTACGAACTGGGCTAAGCAGATTAAACGTTTGGGCTCATGAAGGCCCAAGCCGGATCTATTGATACGATAGATATCCGATATCTTTTAAATAGATAGATAATCATTCCCAACCGATTAAGGCGGGATACGCCGAAGGTTGAGGAACACGGAACCAACAAGGATTCCGTGCGTATATAAAGGGAATCACATCCCTCATTTAAGGTACGATCTCAGAACCCTAATTCTCCTTAAACCCTAAACCGATTACTTACTCTCACGCCGGAGGATAATCGTGGGAGACAATCCCACGGTAAGCCTAACGGTGTCTTTTGTCTTTTAGTGCGCAGGTCTCAAGCAACAATTCTCAATTGGTGCGGGAACTGGAGCTCCAAACAAGGAACGTCCAACTTTTGCATCAACAATAATAATTGGAGGGCTATTTCTTTTCACCCTTTTCTTTAATTTTCTTTTTAATTCTTCAACTCCTTCTTTCTCCGATTCTCATTTTCTCCCTTTTTTCAATCATACTTAAGGACTTCTAAATACTAACTATTGGTGATGTCATTGGGTAGATCCCTCCGGCTCTGGTGGATCATAGGATGTTTATTCCTAAACTTAGTCACCTTATAACTCCATGACTATCCTATGTTTCCATAAAACCATTTTCATGAAAATCTCTCAAAGTGTTTATGAATGAAAACATATTTGTAACACTTCAAGAGTTTTGTATTTTCAGAAATACTCCCCCTCCACATGTGCTTATGAGTTTTGACTGAAATCTGCACCGTAAGGGTTGAGCACACACTTTTGAATTGATCGACTCGAGATAGACAAATCCCCGTGAGACACGGTTACATCACTGACTAGGTCAGCTTAAAGTTGTAAACACTCCTTGGTGAGGAGGTATGTCTACCAAGAGTTTCTCGGATGGTACATTCTACTCAGACTACTCCTTTGCAAGACACGTTTACATCACTAGCGAGCTAGTTTGAAATTATTACCCGTCTCGGATAAGTCTTTTCGAGTTACGACATTTAGAGCTCGTCAATTCAATGGTTAAGTCTATGCACACTTAGATTCAATCACAATCCAATCATATTTGTATCACACAATTTTTCTCCCCCTAAAAATGGCATATTATTGTTATTTTTGATGAAATTTTGATATCGAATATGACTATTTCGAGTTTTACGGAAAGATTTCCACAAAGAACGTTATTTGAACAAAGATATTTGCAAATACTGCCCCTCAACAAGTAATATTAACTTTTGAGGTTTTGAAAACACGAGAGAGAGTACTTGTTCTTTTGAGAAAAATTTTGAAAATGTTGAAAGTTTGATAAATTTTACTCAAAAGTAAGAAGCTTTCCCTCCTTTTGTAAGGATTATGGCACTGATGCGTACCACAGGGTCCTTTCATTACAAGAACGGGTTGTACAATGCTATTTATGTACAAGCCATTATGAATAAATGAATCAAATATCAAAATACAATCAAGAGTGTTTGAAAGAGTACCCAACGATTACACACGACCCGGGACTTTATCTTCACGTTGAAATGTCAAGATAGAGAAACTTTGTCGTCCTCCCACATAGCTCTCCAACCTTCTCATCTGATCCCGATGGAACAACCTTTCATCCAGCCGCGTGACTGTGAAATCCATGGATCCGGACTCAACTAGGGTATGAGTAACATTGATTGATTGAACGCAGCGGAATGATAAGAACATAATCAACATCACTAATAAGGTTTTCTTTATTTATAAAATATAAAGAAACTAATACATAAACTACTAACTACTAATATACACACGCTATGATCATGTGTCTAGACTCTCATTAGAGAAGTCTTCTATGAATGGATGATCTGTAACCTAGACGCCTACCCTCTTTATACAATAGAGGGAGGTTACAAACCCTAGCTTACTAGTAAAGCTAACTATTACATATTAGGCCCTCATTGTTTCTTCTTTCTTCATTTCTGCTTGTGGGTTTTGTAATCATCAAATCTGTAATTCCCAACAATCTTCCCCTATTTGATATTACAAAACAACCTGCATAAAGAAACAATGCTAAAACATGTCATCACAATAATAAGCTACACATCATAAATCTTCTTCCCCTTTTTGTAATCATCTAATAGGGGGGTCTTGTACAACTTGTAAACGCTTCCCCTCAAGTGATGCTTGTAGATGATAAGTATATTGTCAATATGCTTCCCCTTAAAAATATACTAACCATCTGCTTGAATCATGAACTCAGTAGCATAGATCATTTCTTCCTTCAATGCGAAAAAGAGATCATGTAATAAAATGTCTTTGAATAATTCTTGTAGTCAATATATGCATGGCTATCACATGCAATGGCCGATAGTCTCAGTGAGCTCAGACGGATCAACCAGAAACCACTCAATGCTTATGATTATTCTTTTTCCTCGTTAATCATATCATGAACTGTATGGTATCATATGCCTCCCAAAATATTTGTAAAGAGCGTGTAACTTTTCCAATCAAGAATTATATCATGAACTGAATCTCCAAAACAAACCATACACATCATCATTGTTCAAAATCCAAGGGCGTCTTTGAACCTAAAATACTATATCAGATAATGACCAGTAGAAACCAACCAGCAACAACCGATCAGCAGAAACCAATACTATCAACAGAAACCGATCAGGATAAACCATTTTTTTTAATAAGCACAGCATCAGAATCCGAGCAGCAGGAACCGATCAGCAGGAACCGAATGAATAACCAGTAGGAACCAAAAAATAAAGCCAGGAGGAACCAAGAACACAACCAGCAGGAACAATATTAACTCCTGATGTGAATGATCAGACTTCACGATCAAATATCCAGTACCAAGAAACTGGAAATTACACATTAATTGATGATCCATGTGAAAGCATTACGCATGAAAGTGAGCCCCGCATTAATTCATTTATGCGTGTACATTCAAAAACCGCCACCAATCACACTGATCAAGTCACTATCACCCATGTGACCAATCACTTGAACCAATCACAATCCGAAAACAATCACGTGACCCACAAAGTTGATTCCCTCGTGATCCACTCTGGTCAACCGATCCATGATCTGAGAATTAATCTGCTGCTTATGTCCTTTTCGCCTCTGCTGCTGCTATAGATGAATTAGGATATAAACCCTAATTTTAGGAAAACCTTATAAACCATAGATCGAGAGCCACGAGGCTCTAATACCAATTGTGAAATCCATGGATCCGGACTCAACTAGGGTATGAGTAACATTGATTGATTGAACGCAGCGGAATGATAAGAACATAATCAACATCACTAATAAGGTTTTCTTTATTTATAAAATATAAAGAAACTAATACATAAACTACTAACTACTAATATACACACACTATGATCGTGTGTCTAGACTCTCATTGGAGAAGTCTTCTATGAATGGATGATCTGTAACCTAGACACCTACCCTCTTTATATAATAGAGAGAGGTTACAAACCCTAGCTTACTAGTAAAGCTAACTATTACATATTAGGCCCTCATTGTTTCTTCTTTCTTCATTTCTGGTTGTGGGTTTTGCAATCATCAAATCTGTAATTCCCAACTATGATGAACCTGCGAACTTCCTTGCGTTCCTTTGAATTCCATCTCTTCTTCTTACCAATACCCTCTTGAATATCCTTTAACCGATAAGCTAACCCGTCTCGAACCATCTTCAACGTCGCGTCACAGAACTTGTGGATCTCGTCAAATGCCATGAAACATGTATGATGATGTTCACTGCGGTAGACGATTCCAAACTTCGGTTTATGCATGATGGTGTACTAAGCTTGTTGATTAAGGTTGTGAAAGTGTAGCAACGGTTTTATAAGGTTTATCTGCTTCTGGTATGATTCGACCGCAAGTTGTAGATCTTTAACACGTTCTTGAATAACTTTGCTGCGAATGAAGATCAGCAGAGCAGTGATGAACTGAAGTTGAATCTCTGTTGAGAATTGTCTCATCCTTCCTTGTACCTTTGCGAGGTACATGTCTTCGATGTCGTTGAGTGACAATCTCGAGAAATCCGCCTCAGTGAAATCATATTCTTGTTCATCTTGTCTCTTGACTTTGATCTCGGACAAGAATGAATAACCCCACTTTGTCGCCAGTGTAACCTTCATTACAGCAACGATTTTCTTCTCAATCTTTACCTCCTTGTTTTTCCTTTGTACTTGACAGCTTCTGTAGTACAATCTTCTCCTTGGTGGCCAATGATGAATGCCGTATTTAGCATCGATGTTATATTCCACCACCTTGTCAACGTACAAGTTGGTGGCGTCTTCTTCAATGGCAATATTATCAGAGAAAACTGCAGCTGGAATGTTGAAGGTAAGAGAGGTAGCATACTTCTTATTGATGCTACTGCCATGTTGAAGAAACTCTAGGTTGTTGTTGAAGACGAAATGGTATGGAATCTTAGGTTGTTCGGGTCGGCCAATTGTAGGTAGAGGCTTTGTCTAGTCAGTGTAGTAGGGAGTGTTATCCTTCCTTGTAACATTGATGTTCGATTCGGGATTCAGCCAGTCGATGTTGTTGGACATTGCACGGGTAATGTTGTCCAAATGATATTCGACCTCAACTGCGCTGCAGGATCTGTCTTTTAACAAGTTAAATGCGTCATTCTTTATCCTGCTCAGCTCCCGTTTCGTCATCTTTTCCACTTTGAATTCATCTTGGATAATCTTCACCTGCTCTATTGTTCGACCATCTACCGTTTCTTGACCTTCAGGCAATCTAGGCGTAGCATCAACCAACTTGCTAAACCAATCATTCTCCTCGGTGTCGTCTTCGTCCAACCAAGAGACGACAGAACTTTGTTTCTTTTTCTTAGGTCTGGAGGATAATTCCGGTTGCGGTGATGGTTGAGGTGATGGTTGTTGTTGGGGCTCAGGAATGTCTTCATCTTCACCACTAGTATAGATAAAGTGATCGCCGGTTTTTTGCAGTGGTGGTGGAGAATTTGCATTGATGAGTGTCTAAATACTCATCATTTTTATACAATCTAAACTGCAAAATCATCTGAAAACACTCAAAAATGCATCAAAATGATGAAAATATCACAAATCAGTGTTTTATGTGTTTTAAAAGTAAAAATATCAAAATCAGATGAAAAATGATTCAAGTTTGCAAAATTGGCAGTTTTAGTCCCCCAAGTTTCAAAAGTTGTCAAAAACAGTCCCTGGTATATCAAAATGTGGAATTTTATCATTCAAGGTCCCTGAACAATTCTAAGTTGTTAAAATTGGTCCTTGAATGATTCTTTGGTCAAATGGCAGAAAAGGTCCTTAAAATTTGAAAAATTGCAAAATTTAGTCCTTGGATTTTTAAAATGGAATTTATGCAAAAAGGGTCCTTGTACTATCAAAGTTTGTCAAGATTGGTCCTATTGATAACATTGGAAAAAGTCAAGTTTGGTCCCTCATGTTTGGCCGATTTACAAATTTGGTCCTTGTATACTTGCTAAACCAAACGGACACCCCTAATATCAAAACACAAGCCCAATCCAATCCTTAGCCCAATCCACCACATGACCCTTGAGCCCCTTGACCCCAGTCCAAAACCCATTTTGACCCCTCTGTGTGATATTAAAGCGCGGTCAGCAAAAGTCAAACCTAGGACTGTTCATCCCTTACCTCTCCTTCGCGCCTAAACCAGAAACCAGAGTGGTTTCTCTCCTTTTCAACATATCTCCCTTCCACCTGTCTTCCAACTTGTATACCTTGTCCCCTCCACCTCCACTAACACCCAAAAGCTTTAATTGACTAAAACCTGCTCAAGAAAAAATTGGCGCCAAAATTACACTTGTATGGTTCTGATGATTTTGGCCAATCCAATGGCTCAGATGAGGTGGGATACATTCAGAGGTCAACAAGGAGTTCAAAAAGTCTATAAAGAGGAGAGGGGAAGCATTGTATCAAGATATCTAGCATAATTTAGTTTACTTAATGTCGTTTTAGCTTATTTTTAAATTCAGTGTATGTTTTAGCTTATTAAACTCTGTATTTCAAGTTTTTATTACATAATTAAGCTTTTGTGAAACATCAATTCCAGTATCAAGTTATATTTCAGATTATGCAAATTTTCCTTATTTTGAAAATCTCATGAATGATCAAATATTGTTTGTAGATGTTCTTATGGACTGAATAAGCCACATAAGCTCCTATATAGCTTATAAAAGCTATTAGATACCTTAAAATCAAGTTTAGAAGCAAAAAGAGAAAATTACCAAAAATACCAAATAAATAGTTGAAAATTCAAAAATCCCATGGAAATGGTGTTCACAGCTGGAGCAGGGTAGATTGTGGATGGCCTTGGGTTAGAAGCTTTGTGGAAAGCTATAGGTTGTGTGTTTGTGCCTCATTTCTCAGTTTTGAGCTTGGAAGCCATTGTAAGCCATTTGCTAATTTTTGGCATTTCTCTGTTTTAGTTATTTCATATTTTAAATCTTTGTGTTTTATTGTTCATTAGTTATAGTTAAGTATAGTTAAAGATTAAAATCAGTTGTTTGTTCATTTAAATTTAAGTTGTTAAAAATCTTATTTTGACAGTTATAATAGCATCATCATCATTCTTGAGTTATATGTTGTTATTGCTGATGTTCAGTGTCTATTTAGTTTTATTAAATGTTAATATAAGGTCTGTAATCATTGGCATGGTCTGAATTTATGTTTTGCTTTGAAAAATCTCAAAACAGTTTAGTTAAAGTGTTGTTTGGTTCAACTTGTTCAACTGTGTTAGAGGTTGATTAAGTTTGTACTTGTTGTTGTCTTGAGTCACACTTGGTCATAATAGTCAGAGCAAACAAGAAAAACCAGTGCTCATAAGTTTAAAAGTCAAAATAGCATTTGATTATATCTTGGTTGCTAACTGTTGGATTTTAATGATTCATGGTCATGATTTTGTGTTCATAAGTTGTTAAAGTTGCTCAGATCAGTCTTAGTTCATCTTATAACAACATAATCAGCTAATAGAATCAGTTTAAATTTCATTTTAGTCAACTTAGATAGTTTTTATAAAAGTCAAAATTTTCATTTGGTCGTTTTTGAATTAAATAGATAATTTTAGTGTGTGTTTAATATTGAGAATTAGCTTAAAATCTTTTGGGGTATTAAAGTTTAGTTGCTAAACTTAATTAGAAAAATACTCATTCACTTTTAATCAGCTTATTTAGTGCTTTTTATCTAGCTTATTTTGAGTACCTGTTCTGAAAAAGTGCCCTGTGCACCAGTTTTACAAGCTCAATCATAAGCTCACACAGAGCTTATTTGTTGGACAAATCCTGTGATTATTGGTTCTTTGGATAGCTGACCAAGCCATCTAGAAGTTCCAAGCTTAAGTTTCTATTTTGAAGCTTGTTTGGTAGGGCTGCAATAAGCCTCAACCTTGTCCCATTTCTGTGTTGATCATAAGTGCTTATCTGCTTATTTCAGCTTATTAGTATGGCTCTCTGTGTATTCTAGCTTAATTTGAGTAGCTTGTAGCTTCTTGCATCTTATTTTAGCTTTTGTTTCAGCTTGTGAGCTTGTTTGAGCTTATTTCTCCAAAATAAGCTCATAAGTCCACTGTTAGCTCATAAGCTCACTCAAACTGCTTATTTTTTATTTGTAAAATTTTTGTGTTTATTAAAGTTTCATATTTTAAGTAGTATAGTAGTTTTCAAAAAGAAAAACCAGAAAAACATCAATTTAAATATAGTGATAGCGTTTATTTAATAGAATTAAGCTTTTTGATTTTTCTTTTTAGCTTATTATTAAGCAAATCTAGTTTTTATATTTTTCTTAGTTTTCTGTCATCTTAAGTTATTTTTAGAAAAAGTTTCATAATTTTCTCTGTTTATTTAGTATTTATTATAATTTTAAATAGTTAAAAGTATTAAATAATTAGTAATAAATAATTAAAAAGCATAAAAAATATCTTTTCAGTTTTAAAATTAGTTTTATCATATTCTAGAATTTTCTAAGTTAAAATTTCATTTTTCCAGGTTTATTTTATATTTTCTAGTATTTAAGTGTATTTTAAATAGTAATTAATTAATAATAATTAGATAAAAAGTGTAAAAAATATATTTTCAATTTTAAAATAAGTTTTATAATATTTTAGATTTTTCTGAATCATAATTTTATTTTTCTAGCCTTATTTTGTATTTTCTTCTATTTTAGGTTATTTTTAAATAGTTAAAATAGTTTTTAATTAATAATAATTAAATAAATAGTTATAAAAATAATTTTCTTTTTCTAATAATTTTCTTTTATTTTTAGGATTTCAAAAATGTCATTTTCATATTTTTAGGTCTTTTATTTCTTAGATTTCACTTTTTATTTTGTACGTTTACGTAGTTTTTAAACGTACGTTTTACGTTTGTTTCATCTGATTGTTGTGCTTTCCAATTCTGTGTCCACAACATTCCTATCAATCAGTAGTGTAATTTCCAATCAAAATCTTTACTGATCACTATCCTTAGTGATCATTCTATCATCTGAATAAGTTTTGATACACCATTGAGTCTCCGTGGGACTTAACGACCCGGGAATTCATTATATTCTCCTGATCTTCATTGTATTGGTTTCTGAGCAGTTTTAAGTTTATTACAGTTAGCCATTCACAAGTGGCTAGCTTGTGTGATATAGCTTGACTGTTTTCAGCACCAATCAAATCCTGAGGTTTTTCAGATGAAGTAGGTCATTGAGAAGCTTGTCTTGTGGGTGTGGTGGTGGGTCTTAGGGGGTGGTGGTGGCATGGATGATGATGACCCGCCGGTTTTCTTTTGACATTTTGTTGGAATCACTCCTAAACCTTAATTCAAGTGTTAGTTACTCATATGTAATAGGTAGCTTATTATGGCCTTTATGTTTGTTTAAGGTTAAGCTTATGTAGAAGGCCCATAAGCTTAGGCCCATGTCCAATAAGGAAAAGGGAAGGAGTAGGAGTGTTGCCCTAGCTCCTTGCCTATAAATACTATGTAATAACCCTCACTTGAGGGTTGGTTGTTCAATATTTCTCTTTCACTCTCACCTACGCGTAATCGGCTAAGTATATCGTGTGTGTGAGTGTTTAATATTGTTCATCCGCCTCTCTTCTCCTCTCTATCTCTTTCTAGTAAGCTTGTGTTGTAAATCTAGTGACCTAACAGTGGTATCAATCGCCTAACTAGTTGGGTGAATCGTTATTTCTTGAAGTGGGTTTTGGTCCTACGCGTAGAATAACAAGATACTTTGGTTCGCTTAAAAACTTGTTTTTTCCACTTTTTAATCCAAGATTCTTGCACTTTCAACGTTTTAAGGTGTTAAAATACTTGTTTTTGGCAAAAAGTTTCAAACTTTACGCGTGGTTCTAAGTTTTTAAGCTTGTTTTTGTTCGTGGGTGAAGTTCTACGCGTAACCCGTTTAGCTGTTTTGGTTCATCAAGGTTCACACTTTTGTGTTATTTTGGTACTATTAACGCTATTCCATAACAAAAATCTGGTTTAGAAACAAATTTGGGCATAATTATTTTTACGAGTAAGATTACGCGTATCAAAACCCTAATCTTACGCGTAACTTTATCCGTGGTTTGATCTTCAGTTTCGTGGTTTACTCCGTGTTTTCTTGCTTGGATAAGCCTGAAAATACGTCGACTTTGGATATCTCTTGCACTGTGATAGTGTAAAAGATCATTTGGGCAAAACCCTAAACTTACGCATAAGCATAAAGCTTACGCGTAGAAATCCTACGCCTAAGATTAATCTTACGCCTAAGCCTAGTCTTACACATAAGGTAATCCTACGCCTAACTTTGTGTCTACGCCTAACTTTAGAGTCTTTTCCATACTTACGCGTAAGCTAAAACTACACGTAACTCTATTTGTTACGCGTAACTCTCTTTTTTACGCGTAACTTTGGTGTTTTTACGCATAAGTCCTACTTGGTTTCTTGTGATTTCTACGCCTAAGGACACTTCATCAACAAAGGTTCATTCGACTACAAGGATCCATTTTTTCCAACACAAGTTTTAAACATGTCACAACCACCATACTCTAACTATTTCCCTTACACTTATTCTCAACGACAACAACAACTAAGTCCATAACATCAACAATGGAATCAACAACAAGCAATTTATCAACAACAATTTAATCAACAACATACTCCACTACTTGGAGCAATTCCTCCACCACAAATGGTTTAAACACCGCCAAGTCTTCAAGTTCAACCTTACACAAATGACTTCAATCAACATCCATCAAGGAACACTATGAAGGAACCCACTTGGTTTGCAAAGATGTGTGAAGCTTTAAGCAGCCAACAATCAATTCATGAGGCTGGATCACTTGATAGACCTCCAATGCTCACTCCAGGAAACTACGATCAATGGATGATAAGGTTCTTTAGGTTTTGTGATCTGAAGAAGCCACATGGAAAGTTCTTAAAGAAGGTTATCTTGGAAGGTCCATTTGAGATGCCTACTGTCATTGTACCCGGAGATCCAAATGCTATTCCACCAAGAGATGAACAAACGAACATTGCTACTGTTGCAGAATTGAATCCTCAAGAACTTCTACACTATGAAGCAGATGAGCTTCCAATGGAATATATCCTCTTAGGATTACCAAACCCAATTCTTCGTAGTGTTGATGCTCAAAAGACTGCACAGAAAATGTGGGATCATATTCGTTTTCTTATGGAAGGATCTGTACTCAATCAGGAGGATTTGGAATCCAAAATTTACTTGGCTTATGAACACTTCATGATTGAACCTGGAGAGACACTAGAGTCCTATCATCATCGATTTTCAGACATCATCAATGATTTGGATAAACACAACATCATCATGCCAAGAATTGCAGTGAATACTAAGTTCCTGAGTAGTCTTGGTCCTGAATGGGAGAAGTATGTCATTTTTCTCCGTCAAGCGAAGAATATGCATCATTCTACATATGGATTGTTGTACGATTACTTGAAGCCTCATGAAAAGGAAGTTGATCGGGAAAGGATTCTCCGTGCTCAAATTGCTCCACCTACACATCCGGAAAATCAATAACTTGCCTTATATGCTCAACAAAGTTATCCTCCTCAACAAGCAACTCAACCAACTGCCTCTGTCACACAAAACGATCATTCACAGCAACAATCTCAACAAAATCAATTGGTTCAATACAAAAACAACAATGCTCAACCAATTGTCAGTGAAGCTAATGAGGACATCGATCCGTTCGAAGCATTGCAACAAGGATTTGTTATGATTGCTAATGCTTTTGGCCGTTATACCAACAAATCCAACAATCGTATTCGTTCCTCATCTAACAATGGATGAGTTGAAGTTCATAATCGTGGTTATGGTCGTCAGATGGGCGGTGGTCAAGGGTTTAATGCTGTGGGTTGGAACAACAACAGAGCTCCAGTGGTGGAACAGGGAAATGCTCAGAATGGGTTGAATAGTCTTCGATGCTACAACTGCAATGAGAAGGGACACCTGGCTAATGCATGCCCAAAGCCGAGGACTAGGGGCAGTGCTTATTTCAAAGAGGCTCTTCTTTTGGCTCTTAAGGATGAAGCTGGTGGATCTCTCACAGACAAAGAACAGAGTTTTATGGAAAATGCAGACTCAGATGATGATATGGAGGATTTGCAGGCCAATGCAGCAGTTATGTTGATGGCTAATATGCATGAGTTACACATGTGTGACACAGGCCCAGTGTATGACACTGATGGCTTGTCTCAGGTACCCGAACAAACCATATTTATCTCTGATCTAATATCTTCGCCAACATCTGAATCCGGCAAGGCTCAGAATGTTCAAAATGAGTCATTTACATCTCATTCCGACGATTTTCAAATAGACCCTGTAGTTACATTTGACGATCAAGATGACCTTATGGTTTCCTTTGATAATCAAATTGACTTCGTGGTTATACTTGAGGATCTAAATAATGATTATGTTGTGACTTCTGTTGAACAAGCCGAACTTTTGCCTCATCCAGATCTTGCTCTCTTACTTAAAGACCAACAATCCCAAATTGAAGAATGTTGTGCATTAAATCAAACCTTAAAAAGTAAAAATGCACTGTTAACCTAGGATTTTGAATGTTTACAAAAGCAACTCAACTTTTTCAAAACTCAAGAAAAACGTGAAAAAGGTTTTGAAGCAGCCTTTACTAAATCTCATCAAAACAAAAAATATTTAGAGAGACAGATGCGTGATCTAGCCGCTTCGAAGAATGCTTTATTGTCTGAGATAGAACAACTGAAACATGAACATAAAAAGCAAATTAACGCTCTCACCTTGGAAAATCAAAAAGCTAAGGCTGAGTTGTTAACTTGTCAAAAACAGTTCTCTGCATACAAAAAGCATTCCACGAACCGAATAGATAATCATCTTGAAGAAATTATCGGCTTGCAACGAAAACTTAAAGAGTTTAAAACTGTTGTTTACAAACATGGTGAGTCAGTAACTGCTATTGAAAAGTTGACTTTAAAACCCGATCCAAAAGGATATGGACCAAATCTTGCTGATTACAAACCAAAGCTTTCAACCAAAATAATCAAACCAAATCCTGAAGTTTCCAGTGCAGAATATAAAACTGATAATTCTGTTATGAGTGTTGTTGAATATCATCGTCAAGAGGAATTAGATGCAGAAGACGAGAGTCGATCAAAATTAAAAATTGTTGTTTACAACAAACCTTTTAATTATTCAAAACCGATCACTTTTGTCACACCAACGGAATCTTCTAACACACCAAGGGTTATCATAAAAACACCTGAGTCTTCTAATGTTAATCCCCAACCAGATTATGCACAAATTTATGGTCCTTTACCTTCCATCAATGAAGTAAACTCAAAACCTGAAAATCGCAAAATTCTTAGATATTTTGATATTTTCATGGCTGACCTCAAAACTTTGGAACATGAGATAGAATATCATTCTGAAATCAAAGTTCAACACTTTCAATCACCTCTGGCGCGCGAACAAAGAGACATTTTTCAGAAAAATCTTTTACCAAATGTTAAGAATTTGAAAAATTGTGCATTGTCTTGGGAACGGGACTTTCATAAGGAACTTGGAATGATGAAGGTCGTTTTCGAGAAAACAAAAACATCTATTTCTAATACTAAACGGAAAAAGAAAATGTTGAGAAAAGATGTTGATCGACTCTTGAAAGATGTTATCTGTGCTGATATCCATAATGTTGTGTTATTCTATTCTTTGCCACATGCATCTGATTATATCTCTGCCGATAAGGTTGACTCTGTGGTAACTGTTGAGAATACTGATAATGTGATTCAGATCGAGTCTTTAAAAGCTGAAAATGAACGATTACTTAACGAACTTTACAATGAAAAATATGAACAAGAACTTGTAAAAGTTAAACAGGAATATGGTGTCATATTTGATTTACTCAATAAGACTCGTCATGAAGCATCAAACGAACTTGCTCACTATCTTGCTCACACTAGAGAAGTCATGAATTTTGCTGGTAATATTCGTTCTGAAAATCAAGATTTGATTCACACTATCTCTAAGTTAAGAGAAATGTTAGGAAAGTATGAACAACTTCCGCCAGCCATCATTAAGAGATTAGCACCAGTAACACTTAGTAATCGTGCACCTAGAATCCCTACTGCAAAATCACAAGTTGCTAACGTGCTTCCTTCTACTGAAACAGGAATAGTTGCGTCTTTTCAAAACGTCTGCACTTCACAGCCTAGGAGCACTCAATCGAAGAATAGGAAGTTGCGACCTAAGAAAAGATCAATAAGGAATGCTAAAGTAGAAGAACACCCTAGGACTATGAATAAGACTCACGTTGCTTCCACTATAGATATTGCGTCTGGCAAATGTAATAGAAATATTGCTGTAACGAATGCTAAACCTTTAAGTACCTTTGATATTCATTCTGATGCACCTTGTGTTATTTGTCGTAAAAGTATGAATTCTGATTGTCATGACAAATGTGTTGCTAAAGCTATAATTTCTCGTTTACGGAATCCTAAGAATCGGCATACCTCTAGGCCCACTAATATTTCTAAGTATGTGCTTGGTAGACCGCCTTCTTTAGATTCTAAGGCAAGCATTGCTGTCCCTGTAGCTCCAGTTTCACCTCCTAAGAATGTAGTACCACCTAGTGCATTCACAAAGACTAAAGCAAACAGTAGTTATAGATGGCAGAAATGGATATATAACACATTAGGATTTAAATGGATGCCTAAAGTTATTAATGTGTGTATGTCTACTATAAATGCTTCGGAACCCTCTAACATTTCGGGTTCCACATCTAATTCTATTCCATCTGTGTCGTCTGTGTGTAATGCAGGTGATACAGATCATTCTCTGGATTGTTGATAGCGGATGTTCCCGACACATGACAGGCAACCTTAAACTGTTATCAAACTTTATTGCAAGGTTCATTGGCACTGTCGGATTCGGGAATGATCACTTCGCAGCTATCATGGGCTACGGATACTATATCAATGGGAACATCGAAATCAGCAGGGTTTACTATGTGGAAGGCCTCGGTCACAATCTGTTTTCAGTAGGTCAGTTTTGTGATGGAGATTTGGAGGTTGCTTTCCGGGAGAAAACTTGTTTCATTCGTGATCTACAAGGAAATGACCTTATGTCTGGCTCGCGTAATTATAGTCTTTACACTATCTCTATGCAAGACATGGTTGCTTCATCTCCCATCTGCTTACTTTCAAAGGCAACATCAACAAAATCCTGGCTATGGCACCGTCGTCTCTCACATCTAAACTTTCAAACCATCACCAACCTTGCTCGACACAAACTAGTTGAAGGTCTCCCACGATTCCGGTATTCAAAAGATCACCTTTGCTCAGCCTGTGAACAAGGGAAAAGCACTCGTGCTCATTTTCCTTCAAAGGTGGAACACAACTCTCAACATGTGCTTCATCTTCTTCACATGGATTTGTGTGGCCCGATGCGCGTGCAAACGATTAATGGTAAACGTTACACCTTGGTAATAGTTGATGACTACTCACGCTGGACTTGGGTCTACTTTCTTCGCAGCAAAGACCAAGCTGCAAAGATGATCATCACCTTTCTCACAAAAATACAGATTCAGCTCCACAACACCGTCAGACTAATCAGAACATACAAAGGAACTGAATTTGTTAACCATACCCTTCGTGAATTTTATGAGAAAGTGGGAATTCAACATCAAACATCTATTGCACGTACACCAGAACAAAACGGAGTTGTTGAAAGACGAAACCGAACGTTAGTGGAAGCTGCAAGAACAATGTTAATCAATGCTAAACTTCCAGATTACTTGTGGGCAGAAGCTGTATCTACTGCATGCTATACTCAAAACCGTTCTATGATCACAAAACGCCACAACAAAACACCTTTCGAGCTTGTCCACAACCATAAACCGAATCTCAAACACTTTCATGTATTTAGATCCCTTTGCTATCCTAATAATGATCGTGATGATTTTGGAAAGCTCAAAGCCAAAGCTGACATTGGAGTCTTTATTGGATATTGTGAGAATTCTAAAGGTTACCGGATCTGGAATCGTCGTACAAAACAGGTGATGGAAACGATTCATGCTCATTTTGATGAACTTACGGAAATGGCTTCTGAGTATAACAGCTTAGAACCCGGTCACAACCGTTTAAACTTCCCTCAACCCCCATCATCAGCTGAACAAAGCCCCCAGCTCACTCGTCAACGAATGGAAAGGTTATTTGCTCCGCTGTTCAGTGACGATATTGATGAACGTGCTCCAGGTGTATCCGCTGTTTCCGCTGCTCAACCTGATAATACTCTTATACCTGATACACCCGCTACAACAACTACTGTTGCAGAAGCACCACCAGTTGACTCCACCACAACAGTTGAACAGACCGCTTCCAACAATGATGAACCGGCTGATGATATTCTTAATGAAGTACCCCCACCTGCAGATTTTGATCCAAATGCGTTCTTTAACCCGTTTGCTAATGACACTGCTGCACCTGATGTCGCGGAATCATCAACAAACCATTTGAATCCTCAGAATCTGCACAATGTATACCAACATCAACCCTCTACACATCGTTGGACAAAAGACCATCCTCTGGCAAATATTATTGGCAACCCAAATCAACCAGTCGTTACGAGACAACGTCTTCACACAGATGGTGAACATTGCATTTATGCACTCACTGTCTGCCAATCTGAGCCTAAAAACATTAAAGACGCAATGACAAAAGAAAACTGGATTGAATCCATGCAAGAAGAACTCAACCAATTCAAACGTCTTGAAGTATGGGAACTAGTTGAAAGACCAACAGGGGTCTACGTCATTGGTCTCAAATGGATTTGGAAAAACAAATTGGATGCTGAAGGGAACGTCATCCGCAACAAGTCACGTCTAGTTGCTAAGGGTTATCGTCAAGAAGAGGGAATAGAATTTGAAGAATCTTTTGCTCCGGTTGCTCGTCTTGAGGCTGTTCGAATATTTCTCGCGTTCGCGGCTCATATGAATATGACGGTCTTTCAGATGGATGTCAAAACTGCGTTTCTCAACGGACAACTGAAAGAAACGGTTTATGTCAGCAAACCCGAAGGATTCGTTGATCCTGAGTTCCCGAACCATGTCTACAAACTGAACAAAGCTCTTTATGGTCTCAAACAAGCCCCTCGGGCTTGGTACGATAAGCTATCATCTTTTCTCATTGCTAATAATTTCACCAAAGGTTCGGTTGACCCAACTCTTTTTATACAATATCACGGGGCACATATCTTAATTGTTCAAATTTACGTGGATGACATCATTTTTGGGTCTACACATAAAAAGTTTTCAATCGCTTTTGCAAAACTAATGAAGAAAAATTTTGAAATGTCCATGATGGGTGAACTTACGTTCTTTCTAGGACTGCAAGTTCATCAATCACCCTGTGGTATTTTCTTGAGTCAGTCCAAATATGCCCTTGAATTATTAAACAAATTTGGAATGAAAACCTGTGACACTTATGCCACACCAATTGTAAAACCCGAAAAATCTAAAACCTATATAAAGACTAAAATACCCTTGGAACCAAGAATAATAAAATACGTGAAATACGTTATAATAAATTTACGAAATTAAAAACCTAATAAATAAAACTTAACGAATATAAATTCGTGAACGACTTTGGTACGACGAAGGACGTAAATGTTTCGCTAATAAGATTGGGCCGTTCGTTTGTTTAATGGACTCGTGTCTTTTGTTTTGTTTTGCGCCAAGCCAAGGACCAAGAGGGTGTTTGTTTTGTGTCGTGTGAGCCAAGGGGGGGCGTTTTGTTTTGTTTTCTGTGCTCAGGTAATTTGTTTGCTTGCCGGGTTAGAATAATCGCTTTGTAAATGCAGGAAGCAGCATGGTTTCAGCAAGTGCTTAAATATAAGCAATTCAAAATAAATAATCCAAAAATTAAAGCATTTAAATAATATTGCATAAAGTGCATAAAATAATAAGAACCAAGGTTCCCATAAAATCAGAAATATATCCAAAATCTAAAAAGCCCAAAATGTTAACCACACCGTATTCACAGTGTCCAAAAGTAAGGTTTAAACAAATTATTAAGTTCCCGTATAAACCTGACTGAGTTCTTTTATGGTGTCCCACTAACTACTTGAA